>CATIWQ010802553.1:0-14469 GCA_949673415.1 Euphorbia schlechtendalii
GTTCGATATCTTTTAAAACTACATCGCAACTGTATACTTGCAGTTATCATCATTTTTCTATTTGATAAGAGGTATTGACAACACCTACATTTTTCGTGAACAAGTTTTTGGCACCATTATTTGAGGATAAGCCTTACGAAACGTGTGTAGCCAAGTCTCACAAATAAGTTCTTGGAACCACTAGTTATTAAACTTATAAGTGGAAAAGTGGCGAACATGGGGCCAAGCTCGATCGCGAGCCAAGCTTGCGTGATTTGAGACTGAATAGAGTTTTTCATGCCTGATTAGCATCAAAGAGAGGTTGTCTTGTCACCGACATTCCCTCCTAGAGGAGAACTGCCTGACCAGAGCCTGAGTTGAAGTTGTTGTAAGCCATTTATGGATTGAAACTCAACGATAGTTAGTCAATAAGTTGAGCAACCGCTCTGATACCACTTGTTGGTCCTTATACAGCTTATAAATGATAGTAGATGGGGGGGGGGTAAATACGATTCTCAGTTACTTTTAATTTTTATAAAAAAATTTGAACCAAGTTAAGTTTTAAATTCTTGCTGAATTATGCAATGCTGGGTGCTTTAAAACTTACAAATTATTCAACTGTGCCAGACAGTTATCTTCAATTCCTTGTTGAGTTCCTACTCAAGACAAATTGGTTTTTCAGGCGAAAATGATTTAGAATAGAAAGAATGTTGGATGATAAAAGACTAGATAGTGAAAGTAAGAACGTCAACACCAGGTTTTATCCTGGTTCGGCCCCGAGCCTACCTCTAGTCCCCGGATACCCCCTCCAATTTTAAATTCACTAGTTGATCTTTCCTTACTTACGCGGAAAAGCCTTTACACCAGGTTGAACAATTTTAGAAAAAGTACCTTTCTTTCCAATCTACCACTCAACACAGTTTGGCTACCCTTCCCAAACTGTCACTCCAAGATGAATAAGAATTACGAACTGGATTCAACTTATAAACTATTGAATCCTTATATTGTTAATCTACTGAGTGATTTTCTCTATTACAAACAGATGTGAAAATGGATTGTTGTTGATTGCTTGAAGTAGAATTTCTTAGAAGCTAGAAAGATTTTTGCAGCGATTTAGCTCTTAAGAAATTCAAGGTGATTCATCAAGTTTGAACATCTGCTTCTATCTTCTATTTATACTTTAATCTTTGTGAAGTAGTTGTTGCAAACTTTTCGAGCTCGTTGATCTTCAATTTCTCTTCTCTTCATATCTTTTAAAATCTTCCCATTGGAGAGAGATTCCAAGACGTTTAGAGATAGAGAGTTGAACATTGAGGAGCTATATAATTTTGTTGACAAAATCTCATTTGTCTTCAAACAATTCAGTTTGAGAGAGGGGCGCGAGAATGCAACATGGAATCTTCAGATTGTTTGACATTGCTAATGTTGGTAGAGTTGCACGGAGACACTGAGAAATGACGCATGATAGAGAATTCCTTTTGCCTTGGACTTTTGTGAAGGATTCCCTACATTTGCTACTAATACCTTTTTTCTTGTGAGGACCACTTGAAATCTTCTTTAATTTCATCTTTTTAACTTGAAAAGCATCTAAAGAATATTCCGTCTATCACATAATATATTAAACGCATGTGCGTCATTAATTCTCAAAGTGTCAAAGGAAACTTCTTTTAATTAATAAAAGTTAGACTCAACATATGCTGAATAGATATTTACTTAAACTACGTAGTACTCAGCATAGCTTAGCTTTTCCTACTGTAAGTCATAACTTAATTAATGACTTAGTAAAACTGAGTTGTTTTTCCTCAAACAAAACTCAAGTCAGCTTCATTACCTAAGAGTCTACTTAGTACTCAATTAAATTCAATAGGCTATTCAGTTTGCTATTTTTAAAATGCTTAAGTACTTGTAAAGTACTGTTAACTTGGGTTCTACAGTTTATAACCAACTCTACTACTGAGGTGTCTCCCCCCAATCTACTATTGAACAATTCATCTTCTAAACTTTCCATCGATTTGAGATAATGATACATGGTTACGAGATCCAACCCTTTGTACACTAGTGCGTACTATGGAGCATGTGGTCTAACATGAGTTTTCCGACAAACTCACAGTTTCCCTTATGCTCCTCATAATCATTCATCTCACATGCAAAAGCATTCTTACCAAGATGTTTGAAACTAGGATCAGTCAAAATATAATCCAGGTAGTAGTTATGAAAAATTCCTCTAACAGTCTCAAACCACTCATTGGAGTTATAAACATCATATTTTATGTCAACAAGAGAACCGATATCAATGCGAGTATTTTTGTTAGTGATCATATTCAACCTAGATATAGGATAGAATTTCTTTAGACATTAGTATATATCCATGCATTTAATATAAGATCTTTAATTAAATACATAATTCCTGCTATTTTCTCGACATTCAAATAGCCCATTCTATTTAAATTCGAGAAATTTGTTCAAACCAATTTTCCTTAGTAGGTAGCATCCATAGCCACTAATCATGACCCCCGCTATAGAAAGTCAAGCTATAACAAGACAACCATGGTTGGAACCTATCCATTTGCATCTCATGTAATTGCTAATCCATTTGAGTTCTTTTTCTTCAGATGTGCGTACCCAATTGAACGACTCCTCAAATGTGTCTCAAATCTCACAATAGCTACAATAATATGGACAACTAACCCATTTTGGTTAAGGAATTAACCCCATCTAGTCTCATGACCAAACACATGTTAAGGGATGACATGTTGTACATGTGCTTACATCCATTAATAAGGTTCGTATCATGACTTATGACGGTAAGACTATATACAGCTTAATATTATTGTGGGAATTTTATTGGTATCGCTGGTCTCGCTCTAGTCTAGGTCTTATACGATGGATATGATTATGAAAATAATAATTCCTGGCTATTTGGAATTATTAACTCTAAGGGAACATGCTCAGGATGGGTATATCATAATCATTCCATTATGCCAAGACTCCACATAGCATGCAAAACAAACAAGGTCCATGTTTAAGTCATTGCACCTATGTTTATAAGTTTTATTTTTAACAACTTAAACCACATTTGTAAAACCATATGCGGAATCCAATTCCCATATAAGAAATCAACTAAGTCATAAAAGTCCCTTAGGTAATTTTGAATCTAACCAATGGAGATTTCCAGGGAGGAGAGTCCTCCCTTAAAGTGAATGAGAAGCCAAATCCAATCCTTGCCAAAATAACCATGGGCACTTTGATTCGTTTTACCACGGACAACTATGATTTAAAGACTTCGTTCTTTAATTGAGTAAAGTACGGAACGACCCTCAATAAAAGCATTTACATGTGTGGTAAAACATTACTAATTTATATGATAATCACTAAGACTAAGTTTGAGCAAAACCTTAATCTAGTTATCACATCATTTTCTATTACAGGAATTAAAACCTAAGTCATGCATAACATACTTTAATCAATTCATAGAAAATATAATTTTAACATATAATAATCAATCATGCATAGCATAAGGCTGGCTTTGATACCTCCGCTAGTTAATCAAGATAGTAATTGATCATGCAAATGTTACAAGGCAGAATTTCAAAACTTAAAATTAATGTAAGGATCTCCTAAGCATGCCATGATTGATATAATTTAAGTTAAAACGTTCCATAGATGCTTTTAGGTTTATAAGCTTATAAAAGAAACCTAGCATCTAAGTTTAGAACATTACTAGTTGATGCTTGTTTTCTCTTTCTTTGGTAGCGGTGTTTCCTTAGAGCAATTCAATAGAACTTCATTAGCACGAGCTTCCAAACTAGGATAGCGTCTATGATTGATCCACATGGATCTTCACTGACCAAAACCTTGTTGAGGAAGAACCTATATGTAAACGGCAGCTGCTAGACCGCTCGAAGATCAACCCATAAATAAACTGAGAAGGCTCACTTTAGAAAGAACCTTCAAAAGAATTCTTTGTTGTTTGGAGAAACTTGTGAAGGATCTCGCACAACGAACGAAGAAAGAGATGTCGAACTCAGAGAGAAAAGTTGAGCTGAAGTATGGATAATGAGAGTTGGAGGCCTATTTATAGGAAAATAGGGGGAGTGTTTGACTCCTCTTAAACTAAAAGTGGAATGGGAATATTCCCATCCTACTTAGCAGGTTTGTCACATGAGTCACTAGGACCCGTGGGCTAAAGCACGAGTCCAACGCAAGGCAAGCCCTTTGCTGCCGCAAGCCCATACTTGTGAGCTACCCGTGCAACCTAACGGGCTTGCGCTGCAACAGCTGCCATGGGCAGTGCTTGCGGGCTTGCAACCCGTAAGTGCGTGTGGGCTTACCCCATGCACTAGTGGCCCACGAGCTTTTCAGCTTGCGGGGCAACTGCACAGGCCTTACTCTAAACAACCCGTGTTCATTTGGGGACCACTCACAATGGGAAAAATCCTTGCTACACTCTATGCAATTTTCCCCTGTTTTCTCTTTATTCCCTTTTATTAATTTGGTTTAACCAATTAATAATTTCTCTAACGAATTTGACAACTAGATATTCTCGGCATAGATCCAGTCTATAGATTCTATACTTAGTCCAATAAAGACCAAAGTGTGTGGCCTCATAGGATCCCAAAGTATTGAGCCGCTAGAGGTTAACCTAAACTTGGCTTCCCATTTGGGAACATTTAGGCTTAGTGTTCCAGACCGATATAGTACTCGATAGCTCTAGATGATCAAATGGTCTTTCTAGAAAAGGCATAGGATCCCCCGATACTTGGAACGTCACGTGCTTATGACTTGATCCGGTTCTGCAGTAGTAACCAATACAATACACTCCTTCCATCAGGTTAAGTACTATCCAATTTATTGAGCTCAGATTAAGTGTCAGGTCAAGTAATAGCTGTAGCTATCTTGGAATTAGACTTGTTCATGAAGAACACCACTCGACCATTGTGTATCAAGATTGACCAGAAACCCGTTCTGTCAATCTTATACTCTGATAAGAGGTTTATGAGTGTGTCACTTTAACAAGGGGCCTAAGGTACATCTCCCATTATATCACTATATCAGGAGCGATGGATCCCATCTTGACTACTCGGCTTACCAACATGTGATCATCACCACACTCGTAATCACCCATGTCATCCTGATCGCCAAGGTATGAATAAGTATGACCCAAAGTATAGCAACTTTTACACAAGGTAACCAGTATCTCAGGTCTGAGGATACTTGTACTGCTACTGCAATAAGACATGACACCAACACACGGATATAGTTATTTCCGAGTGTCTATCTTATAGCGTTCTTCAATTTATTATCCGAATACATTCATGTGTTAACTCAAGGTACCACCTTTAGCTCATGAGATCAGCTGCTTGGATCTAATTCAAGGAGTAAGCCTACACATGCTAGTCTATACATTCCATTGATGCCAGTCTCAATGAAACTATGACTAGGGATATTTAGACTATTCATAGTAACAGGTATATGCAGTTCTCAGGCCACATAGCTTCCAATATGTCCTACGCTATGAAGTAATCACAGACTTTGTCTCATCAATGCGTGTATACATATTTAATATTATACATATATGATACTAGCAAGATACATAAATAATTTAAAAGCACTGATAAGTAACAAAGATGCCTTAATTATTATTAATAATAATTCGAAACCGTTTGTACATTATAGCTAATAAAGATATATCGCCCTAATTGCCTCTAGAGCATACATCATGTCTAACAATATTTTGGCTGAAAGAGCATTCAAGAACCTTGTAAGCCATGCCCAACCGTATTTTGCACAATGAATATTCTCAACACCCAGAACTTCTGTCTGCCATCGTAGAAAAATATAAATGAAGTTAGACCCCAACATAACATGTAATTTTTCTTGGCTAAATATCTTCAATATGCCATGGTAGTACTTTAATTTGGGCTTGGCTTCTCTACTTGTAATTATGGAATGATCTAGCATCTGACCTCACTAAAAAATTAGATAAACATTTATCTCACTCTTTGTCAATTGACTTGACGGAAAATAAGATGATTAAATCACACTTGATGATGATTAATTATGGAAAATATCTCCCACATGATAAACAAAAATCTATCACATATATATGAGACTTCTAAATTGTTATTTTCTCAAAGTCTCTAGTTCAACACCTAACAACTGTCAATGAAAAAGCAACCACCATAATATCCACCAATCACCATACATATTTCATAGTTTCATTTAGAATTGCACAAAATAAATTCAAATAATTATGCGTTCAAAGAAATACCCAGATTTATAATGAACATATACTAAATACGAAGTATGAATATAGTAGGCTTATAAAAGTTATATAAGATATAACAGTGAAAATGCAAAAAAATCAGATGAACAAAGCAAAAATATAAAGAAAGTATACGCCAAGTAAACAAGTCCAATCTTGTATCAAATGAGACTAAAATTCATATGTAACTTACTACCATCAAAACTAAAGATGAGGCGTTAAACATAATAATAGGAGAAATATATCGAAAGTAGATAAAACATATATTTTGTACAAGTCTCGACTATAATCACTCATTACCTCAGATCAGAGGCAATTCGATGGAAAATTCAAGTTATTCCACGTTATATATCTGGTGATCTTCCTAGTGTTGTCAAAATGGCAGAAAGCAAATGATAGAGGTCAAGTTGTACAATGTTACATCAAGGTTCTCTTCGCCAACATTCTGCAAAGCCCAAGGAGATCCCATGAATTCTACAATCTCAGAAATAGAATCAAGATGAGCACATATCATATTTTTATCACATAAAGGGTGAGTCACCTGCAAATGAACTTATAAAATTTACAGCTTGCAGTTAATGTTGTACCATACATATATTACAGCAGGTTATTATAACTATATCCATTTATCAAGATATATTGGTCTCATCACTAGTATTACCATCAGATGAACAACATGTTATTATAACTATTATGCGCTATTTCATTTCAATTGTTAATCTCATATGTGCTTTATAACAGCATATTCTTATTAAATTCGAATTAGGTACATAATACACGTGTAACACATTAGATTTAGAAACTATCTCACACCAAATAAGACATTTAACAAACATATAACATGCCTTGAATAGGAGCTGGATATAAATATAAAAGGGTTGAGTTATTGACAAAAAAAGAAAAAGTAATCATATGATGGATTCATCACTCAAGCTGCAGATGTAAAATTAGGATAAAAAATGCAAAATAAAGACAAAATTAGGGTAGATTAATGAAGAAAAACAAAAACCTGATGATTGCCATAAGCATCGTCCAAAGAAGACTAATTTGATCACGAGTATACACTGGTTGAACAGCTTGGTTACGAATAACTTCATGCAAAGAGTATTATCTAGATTTTTAGAATTTTACCTCGTTTCTTTAATTTCATAATTAATCGCGAATCGCCAATGAATTAGTAAGACATTGAGAAATTGGTTTGGTTATGTGATGAAATCGAAATTCAACGAAGTTTAGGTTTTTATAATGTCACCTCGTTTCTTCGATTTCTAGTTGCTTGATTAATCATGAAACACCAATGAATTAGTGAGGAACAAAGAAGTTGTTTGGAGGAAACCGTCAAAACATGGAACAATTATTGTCGATTTAATTTTCAGAAACAAGGGCATGAGATAGTGAATTGAAAAATTAAGAACGTGAGAATGATGGAGAGAACTATAATAGGCCGTATAATTGATATATTGAAACATGAAAAATCCTTTTAGTATATAGGAAATAATTGGACTGAAATTATGAAACCAAATCAAGCTCATGTGTGAAAATTTCTCAATATTTTTTCTCCGAATCCTTAATGGGTATGGAGATGGGGAATGCATTACCTGCCCCATTAAGCCCTGTTTTCATCCCTATGAGAAATGATTGGATTTGACCATTCTTCATATTCAATCCTCATTTTGAAGAAATCTTCAAGATGAGAATCATTGAACTTGCCCTTAGTTTCACTCGAATTCAATCTCCTATCCAACTACAGTGTTTTATTACGGAAAGTCTAACCATTTTGCATTTTTTGAATTCCATTTTGTAGGATCCATACCATTTTTTCTCCAACCATCTTTTCAATTTTTCACTTCCCAAATAAAATTCATATTAATATTATATTTTATTAGTAAATTAACAAAAAGAATAACAAAAACAAAAATAAAAGATCAGTTAAGAAAAAAAATATATTTGTAAATCTTTAAAGTCTTTCGCTTTGAGATTTTTGGCTATCAGCCATGCCATTTTAAAAGTTTGATCTCATAAAATGTTATGTCTGATGTTGTAGAAATGGGAGACTTTTTGTCTATTCGTATAACTGTTCATTCAGCTCTACAGAGCCGTATATAATCCTACTCTTTCTATTTGTCATTATGAGTTGATCACATGAATTTATTTTGATTTTTAATTGCTACAAAGTGCAAAATTTCTCAAAATTTTAATGGATATAGATATTCAGCAATTAACAAATTTATAGTCGGTGATGATCATTCATCAAATTTATTTATTTATGGGTATCATTACAATATTTAGTTTCATTCTATTAATAAAAAAAACCCAGACCATTTGATATTTTATCTAGTCAGCATCTTTTCAGTGTATGGTCATTTTGAAATCTTTTATGAGTTGAGAAAGGAATATTTTTTTTCGTAAACCCAGGAAATTGAGAAAGGAATATGATTGCACATTGCATCAACAAAAGTTGGAAAGGCTTTGCAATTTGCTTGAGCTCGAAGACTTTTGTTATATTTAAAATACTACTTGGGCAAATCATTTTGTAGCCAATGTATTATGGGTTCTGAAAAAGAAGCAATAGAGTTATTTTATCAACATTTGTAATTGGTAGTTTAAAAAGGGTCTATTGATAGACATGATACGTATGATATGTATGCCCTAGAGGCAATTAGAGCAATATATCTTAATTAATTATAATGTACAAACAGTTCTAGATTATTATTATTATTATTATTATTATTATTATTATTATTATTATTATTATTATTATTATTATTATTATTATTAAAGACATCTTTATTATTTATCAGTACTTTTTTTATATTATGTATCTCGATGGTATTATAGATATGTATAATTTATATGCACATTGATAAGATAAAGTCCTTGACTACTTCATAGCGTGAAAGTATGAGGACATAGTGGGAGCTATGGATGTGAGAATTGCACACAAGTGTTATTATGCATAGTCTAAATATCCCTAGTCATAGTTTCATTGAGACTGGACATCAATGAAGTGGACAGACTAGCATGTGTAGACTTACTCCTTGGGTTAGATCCAAGCAGCCGATATCACGAGCTAAAGGCGGTACCTTGAGTTAACACATAAATGTATTCGGGTGATACATTGGAGACCACTATAAGATAGACACTGGGAAATAACTATATCCACTTGTTGGTGTCGTGTCTTATTACAATAGCATTACAAGTATCCTCTTTACCTTGTGTAGGAGTTGTTATATTTTGGGTCTTACTAATTCATACCCTGGCGATCAGGATGATATGGGTGCTTACGGGCAGAGTGATGATCACTCGTTGGTAAGCCGAGTAGTCAAGATGGGATACATCGCTCTTGATATAGTGATATAATGTGAGATGTACCTTAAGGCCTCTTGTTGAAGAGACACACTCATAAACCTCTAATCAAAGTATAAGATTGATAGAACGAGTTTTTAATCAATCTTGATACATTATGGCGAGTGGTGTTCTTCGTGAACAAGTTTAATTCCAGGATAGCTACAGCTATTACATGAGCTGACTCTTAATATGAGCTCAATAAAATGGATGGTACTTAACCTGATAGAATGAGTGTATTGTATTGGTTACTATTGCATAACCGGATCAAGTCACAAGCATGTGATGTTTAGAGTATCGGGGGATCATACGCCTTTTCTAGAAAGCCCATTTGATCGTCTAGAACTATCAGGTTTCATATCGGTCCGGAACACTAAATCTAAAGGTTCACAAATGGGAAGCCAAGTTTAGGTTAACCTCTAGTGGCTCTATACTTCAAGATCCTATGAGGTCACACACTTTGGGTCTTTACCGGACTAAGTAAAAAAGTTATAGACTGGGTCTATCCCGAGAATGGTGAGGATGTCGAAATCATTCGATGAATTATTAATTGGTTGGACCAAATTAATAAATAAAAGAATTAAAGAAGCATTTTTGGGAAAAAAATTGCACGGAGCATAGAAAGGGAATTTTTCCTACTGTGAGTGAACCTCGTGAACATGAGTTGTTTGTGAGTGGGGCCTGCACGGTTTCCCCGGAAGAAAAAATTGCTCGAGGGCCACTAGCAGGAATACTGTTTTAAGGGAGCGTCGCACCAAAGGAAGGCACACATCAACTGGTAATGTCCTTAACTTAGATGTTAGTTTTCTTTTATAAGTTTTATAAACTTATATGCATCTATGAACCATTTCAACTTAGATTATATTAATCATTACATGCTTAGGAGATCCTTTTGGGTAATATTAAGTTTTGAAATTCTACCTTACAAGTTTGCATGTTCAGTTACTATCTTAATTAACCAGTAATGGTATTAAGACTTGCCTTATGCTATGCATAATTGATGATAATATGTTGAAATTGATATTTTCTATGAATTGATTGAAGTATGCTATGCATGACTTAGGTTTCAATTCCTGTTATAGAAAATGATGTGATAACTAGATTAAGGTTTTGCTCAAACTTAGTCTATGTGATTATCATATAAATTAGCAATGTTTTACCACACGTGTAATTGCTTTAAATTGAGGGTTGTCCTGTACTTCACTCAATTAAAAGAACAAAATCTTTAAATCATAATTGTTTGTGGTACAATGAATCGAAGTGCCCGTGGCTATTTTGACAAGGATTGGACTTGGCTGCTCATTCATTTTAAGGGGGCCTCTCCTACTTGGAAATCTCCATCTATATTAGGTTTAAGTGTACCCAGGATTCTTTTATGACTTAGTTGAATTCTAGTATGTGAATTGGATTTCGCATATGGTTTTATAAACATGGTTTATGTTGTTAAATTAAAACTTATAGACATAGGTGCAAGAACTTACACATGGACCTTGTTTGTTTCGCATGCTATGTGGAGTCTTGGCATAATGGAATGATTATGATGTACCAGTCTTGAGCATGTTCCCTTAGATTAATAATTCCAAATAACCCAGAATTATTATTATCAAAATCATATCCATCGTATAAGACCTAGACTAGGGCGAGACCAGCTGCACCAATAATATCTCTACAAAAATATTAAGGTAGTAAATTGTCTTCCCGTCATAAGTCATGATACGAACCTTATTAACGGATGTAAGGAGATGTACAACATGCTTTCCTTAACATTTGTTTGGTCATGAGACTAGATGGGGTTACTACCTTAACCAAAATGGGTTAGTTGTCTATGTTAGTAGAGCTAATGCTAGATTGGAGACATATTTGAGGAGTCGTACAATCGGGTATGCACATCTCGAGAAAGAGAACTCAAATAGATTAACAATTGCATGGGATGCAAATGAACAGGTTCCAACCATAGTTGTATTGTTATTGCTTGACATACTATAGTGGGGGTCATGATGAACGGCCATGGGTGCTACCTACTAAGGAAAATTGGTTGGACCAAATTTCTCGAATTTAAATAGAAGGGGATATTTGAATGTCGAGAAAATAGTGGGAATTATATATTTAATTAAAGACCTTATATCAAATGCATGTACATATACTAATGTCTGAACAATTTCTATCTTATATCTAAGTTGAATAATGAATCCAAATATAAACCCTCGCTCAATTCTTAACAATAGACTAGATGGTTCAAACTTTACCCGTTGGTTCAGGGTGGTGAGGATAGTCCTCAGATTCGAAAGGATAGCTTATGTTTTGGATGAGCCCCTCAATAATGAACATGATGCTGATATTGATTCCAATGAACATGAGGCATGGGAGAAGCACAAAAAGGATCATGAAATAACAGCATGCATAATGCTGGCAATCATGAATTCTGAGCTTCAGAAATAGCATGAGAGCATGGATTTAGATACCATGATTCTCCATCTTTAGGAGCTCTTCTCAGAGCAGGCCATGTCCGAGAGATTTGATACATCAAAACTCTTATTTAGAACAAAGATGCAAGCTGGCACTTCAGCACTTAAGCACGCTCTTAAAAGATATGACTCGACTAGGTTTCGTGATAGATCATGAATTGTGTGTGGATGTAATCCTTGCTTCATTAACTGATATTTATTCATAATTTGTGACTAATTATTATATGAACAAGATTGATGCCACATTGCCTGAGTTGGTCAACATGCTAAAAATAGAAGAGCCTAAGATTCGAGAGGATCCAAAGGCTCTACTACTGGTTAAGAAAACCAAGTCTTCCAAGCGTGGGTCCTGTTTTGGAAAGAGTCTGAGATCTAAGAAGAAAACAGGTAAGAAGAATAAAAGTAAGAAAGGAAATACAAATGTCTGCTCTTGATGTGGCAAGGACAACCACTAGAAGAAGGATAACAAAGTTAAGATTTCTGAATAAGTGAAGAAGAAGCCAAGTGAGGCATCTCCTTCAGGTATGTTCATGATAGAGAGTTTCTCTATGGTTCCTTATGAGTCTACATATGTAACACCCTAAAATTTTTAAATTTTGATTTCGGTATATTGTTACAATATCAAAGGAACGATAAGAAAAAGTTAAAGTTCGGTAATAGTCAAACGGAGTGAAGTTTGACCACGAGTCAAACTTTAACCCGTAACTATGCATCTTGAGACCGAATATTTTTATAATTATAATTCATGTAAGAAAGAATATATAATCTAATATGGAAGCTTAAAATTAGATGTATATGTTATTCTTTTAGGGAATTAAAATACGAGAAAGTGGTTCAAATTAATCCAAAAAGGATGTTATAGTTAATAAATAAATTGACCGGGGACTTAATGGTATTTTTTAACCATCAAGATATTTTTTTTATATACGCCTCTTCTCATCCTCCTCTTGCATGTCTCCTTCTTCTTCTTTGTTATATCCTTCTTCTTCCTTACAAAATTATCCTAACCTTAAAAACTTCTGATTTCTTCATTTCGACTTCGAATTCTTGTTAGAAATCGATCTCTAAGCCATCTATCATCATCAATTTCAATAAATCAAGGTTAGGAGAAGATAATTTCACATTCTAAGTTCTTGATGAACAGTAAACCGAATTGGGGGTAAGTGAAATTAAGGTTCCATTAGTATAGATCATGATAGATTAAGCATATTTAAGGTATTTGAAGGTATATTTAAGTAGTATTTTGATAGAATTAATTATGGTTTTTATAGAGGAAACTAATAATAATAGTGGAAGAGGGAAAGAGGTGGAAGAAACCCATTGAATAGCTTAAAAGAGGTTTTTGTACACTAATTTCAAATTTTTGGTTTTGCTGGAAATTTCTAGATTGTACCTCTGTTTTTGTTTTAATGTTTTCTCATGTTATACTACTCTAATTTGAGCGATTCTTAACTTTATTGATATTAGAAGAAATGAAATTTTATATAGTCAGAAGAAACTTTTGTGAGTTTCGACTTTCTTCTGCATGAAATTGCCGTTTGAAGTTGAATCATGAAATCTATTTTTGGGAGTTTTTCAGTTTACACATTATTCTAGTGTTTTGAGTATAACTTGATCTATATTGATTGAATTTCTATGATTCTTGTGGAATTGAAAATTTAAGACATATAGCTAGGTATTTTAAGAATTAACTTTTTCAATTTGAAGATGTTTTAATAGAGAAATATATAGGGGAATTCAGGTCACAAAATTTGGAAATTTCTGAAAACATTAATGCTAATTTTATTGTGTTTAATTTGATATTTAGTGATTGAAAATTTAAGGATTTGAGATACTTAATACATGAATTTGTGTTGAATTATATTTATTATATCATAGTAAAATTATAAGAATTTTTTTATATATTTATTGCCCTTAGTAAACGAGTAGAAAATGGGTCCGGGTAGATTGGCGCCAATAAAGGGGGGGTACAGTATTGTACAAAAAATTGGATCTTTGTCTCTAGGGCTTAGTACCGATACTATGATTACTGATTTCAGGAGCTTCGGCTTCTAGCTTTGTGCCATTATTAGGAGCTTCAGCTTCGGGCCTTGTGCCATTATTAGGAGCTTCGACTTCAGGCTTTGTGTCGTTATTAGGAGCTTCGGCTTCAGGCTTAATGCCAACCCCCGTATCGAATACCATTAACGATTCTTAGTTTATTTCGAGCAATTATTGTTTATGATTTCGAGCAATTATTATTTATGATTATAAGTAAAATATTGAAGATGAATTTTATATGTTTAAATATGTATATTGAAATTTTGAAATGTGTTTTCATGATTTTATTTAATCATAAATAAATGGTATTTTGTGTTTTAAATTCTATGAAATCAGAATTAGTGTACACCACTAAGCAAATTACTTAGCGTGTAG
>CATIWQ010802603.1:0-34316 GCA_949673415.1 Euphorbia schlechtendalii
TATAGAAAGAGGGATAGTTAAAGTTAAAGTGAGTGCTTTTTACCATTTTTTCTGCTGTGGCAAGTCTTTGACATGACAATCTCTAGTGGTTCTAGTGAGTCTTTGCTTGTATATGGTTGAGAATTACGAAAATCTTCGAAAACCCAGTTTTTGAATTTGTTGATGAAGTATGGGATTATCCTTGCATAACTTGTTGCCACGATTGTTGTGTTGTTTTTGCTCGGTCTACTTCTCAGTGAATCATATATGTAAATTTTCCTGGTTTTCACTTCAAACTTCCCTAAGATCCAGTGCTCTTGTTTCGCCATCATTGGGAAGTACACATGGTCAACTTATTTCCATGCCAAGATGCGTTACATCCCCACGCCCAACATCCTCTCTGCGATTGGGTTCTCCAAGTTCATGCATTTATCCAACTCCTCCTGCCTTCCCTCTGTGTCCATCATTGCAATAACTTCTTTCACCACCCCATCAAATTCAAGGTTTGTTGTGGTGAAGCTATATTTTATTCTTTTGCAATGCTTTCCTTTTTTCCTCAAATAGTACATGCTAAGATTAAGGTGTTGCAGCAATATAATCATTTGATGTGTATAAGTTATTGAAAATAAGCATGTAGGTCAATGTGGTTTTTGGCACTTCCTACCATGTTCCTACCAGATAAATTCCAATTCCATATCAATTTCTATCATCCTACCATGTAACTACAATGTTGCTACCACATACATACAATATCCATTACAACTTGTTTTCATACCATGTTTTTACCAGCTACATGTAATATAATTCACATGTTGTTTCTATTACCATTTTACTACCATGTTCCTACCAGTTACAAACAAGGTCCAATACAATTTTTGTTTTCCTGCTATGTGCTTACCATGTTTCTACCAAAAAAAAATCTAGTTCCATATCAATTTCTGTTGTCCTACCATGTAACTACCATGTTGCTACCACATACATACAATATCCATTGCAACTTGTTTCCATACCACGTTTCTACCAATTACATGTAAGATAATTCACATGTTTTCTATTACCATATAACTACATCATGTTCCTACCAATTACAAACAAGAACCATTACAATTTTTTATTTTCCTACCATGTGCCTACCAGATACAAATTAGATTCCAATGCATTTTTTCATTTCTACCATGTGCCTACCATGTGTCTACCAGATACAAATAAGTTTTCAATATCTTACCTCACTTGCAAGGTATTCTTTCGGGAAGAATAGTTCTGCCTAGAATGTCTTGCTTGATATGTCATTGACCTTATACTTGAAGGTTGGGATGACATCATTCTCGTACCATTTGTTATTCCTGTTTAATTTTGTTATCATTAAAAGATTTCAGTACCATTTCTTTACACATATTTTAAAAGATATACTAGATGCATGGGTTACTTACTTTTTCTGAAGAAGTTTCCCATCTTTGAGGAATTGAGTTAATTCCTGGAGGGCATTTTTATCCTTTATTGCTTGCCCAATAAGAGTAAAGTCATCAAGTACATACAGGCTGACATTCCCCTTCTTCTTAAGTTTTGACCCGAAACTTGGCGTGTAAGGGGTTTTTAACTTGTTCAATGCTCTTGTTGCTCTCTTTGGGCACCATTGTTCTTCATTCTCCTTTTCTTCTTTTTCCTTTGCAGCCTATTTTTCATGTTTCGAAACAGAGTTAAAAAACAATTATTTTGGTACGTATTTCATGAATGTAATATTCTGTGCATGTGTTATTTTTTATAATACTATAAGCACTTATTGATTTAATCTCTCCCGTGATTTATTTTCAAGGTAGGCATCTTCTATTTTATCGATCTCAGCGAGATCAAAAGAGTCTAATGAGAAAGGAGAATCACCTTGATAATATTTATTTGATGAACATTGATTAGATTTATGGTAATGTGTAATAAGATGAGTTTTGCTTTTGTTCAGATATTTTTTACCTTCTTGAGTGATTTCATTGTTTCTGCCACTTCCAACTCATGTTCGGTTATTTTCTCCTTTCCTTTGGCACCAACTTCTTGTGGTTTCCCCTCTTTGTCACTTTAAGTGGATTTAGGGATTTGTTGGGTTAGGATGTGGAAATTTGGTGTTGATCTCAGCTTTTGCTTCTTTCTTGTGAAGGTCTTTATCCGATCCTGTTCCATTTTTTGAGCTTGACTTTTTGTTGAATTCTCTTTTACAACCTCCCAGTTCACTTCATTCAAGCTTTTCGATGCCTTTGTAGCTTCCACCCCTACTTCTTCTGTAATTATTGCTGTCACTTGCTCTGCAAGAACTCCCTCTGTTTCTTCTTCTTGGTTTTCTGGAGCAATATCTCCTGCTTCTACCCCTACATTTCCTCCAATCTTTGCTTGTTTCTCCACTTCATCCTCTGCTCCTTGACTCTCCTCTTCTTCTTGGATTTCATCATCCTTCTCTTCATCTTGCACTTCTGTTGAGAAGATTTGTTCTTCATCCTTATCCTCTTGATTTCCCTTATCAAGGTCCTATTTTTAAAAATAACAGTATAGGTTATTGAAGTAAGATTTTTTAGCTATAATGTGGTTTTTGGCACTTCCTACCATGTGGCTACCATGTTCCCACCACATACATACAATATCAAATACTTTTTTTTTATCTTCCTGCCATGTGCCTACCATGTTCCTACCACATAACTACTATATCATTTATGATTTTTGTTTTCTTACCATTTACCTACCATGTTGCTACCAGATGTATACAGGATCATTTACTTTTGCTCTTGTCTTCCTACCACATACATACTATATCCATTATATTTTTTATTTTCCTACCATGTGCGTACCATGTTGTTACAAGATGAATACAAGATCATTTACTTTTGTTTTGTCTTCCTACCATGTTCCTACCACATTCCTACTATATCCATTATGATTTTTGTGTTCCTACCAAGTGTGCTACCTGATTTATACAGTATCATTTACTTTTGTTTTATCTTCCCTTCCTACCATGTGCCTACCATGTTCCTGCCATATACCTACTATATCCTTTATGATTTTGTTTTCCTACCATGTGCCTACCATATTGCTACCAGTTTAAAAAATGTCATTTTCTGTTTTTCTCCTTTTTCACCATGCACCAATTATTGTTATTTTCTTTTATATATTCAAGAAGAATGTTTTAAGTTTGCTTACCATCAATTCAGCATCTTCCTTGTCCTGCATATCCTGATCTTCACTATCTAGTCTTGTTTTTTCAATTATTTCTTCCTCTAGCTGCTTGTCTTCCCCCTCTCCATCACTTCCATCCCCTTCAGTCTCTTCATTTGTTTGTTCTATGTAATAAGTTGCAATCTCCACCGTCTTCTCTACATACATCCCTTGCTACAAGATAAGTAATTTTTTTTGTCAAAGTTTTTTTGAAGCATTTTGTTACTCCTATCATATACCTAACATGTTTTTTTCCTCCTAGTTTGAATCTTAGCTTTTTACCTCTTCTCTTTCTGTGGACTTCTCCAGTTTCTCTATGTTTTGATTTTCCACCATATCTTCAAGCTTTTCTGTGGTGATTATCTCTATTTTTTCAACTTCTATCCCCTGTGTTTTTTTGTTTTTAGATATTCTTTGTTAGTTTCTTTTTTGTTGATTATTTTAGTAGTAATAAAGTGGTTGATTAATATACTTACAGTTGTCACTAAGGTTGTTTCGTCCGTCTCTAGGACTATTTCATTGTACTCCGGCATCTCTTTATCCTCCTCTCCCTTTTCTCCTTCTTGTTTGTTCATTATAAAGATTATAATGATTGTCTCAACATTATAAGAATCACATGCAATGTACATTTGTCAAAGAAAACTAGAAGACTCTTCGGATTGTAGTTTTTTCTTTCCTGCCATGTTCCTACTGGCTAAATATCATCTTATGTTTTGTTTATTTTTCCAAGTTCATGTTCCTACCATGTCTTTTTAATAACAATAATGAATATAATTCAAAGTATAATAAGAGTAGAGTATTTTGGTTTACTTAGAACACTCTCACATATTCATCCCCATTGTTGTTATCATGGGAGTTGTTCGGTTTGTCCAAACCTTTCTTGCTTGACTCTCCTCCAGAGCTCGATCCTTCTGAGCTTCCACCTTCTTCCGATCTAGATTCTTCATCGGAGCCATCTTCCTCCTTGGACTCATCTCCACTTCCATTCTTTCCTTTTTTATCGGAGCCCTCGTTATCTCCTTTTCCTTCATCTTCTTTATCACTTTCCTTCTTTTCAATTTCCTCGGAGCCCTCCTCCTCCTCTAACTCTTCTTCAGAATTTTCTTCCAATCCTTCATCGGACTCTCCAAAACCTTGAACTACTTCTTTCTTTCTTGATAGTTTGTTATCCTCAAGGACTTTCTTCATCTCCTCCACCTTCCCTTTGACGTTCAAATGATTTGCTTCCATCAGATCTAGCCTCCTTCTTCTTTCAATAAAACCTTTTTCCATCGTGGCGGCCAACTTCTTCATCTCATCTAGTAGGAGAGTTTTATTGTTCACTTCTTCAAGTGTCAATGATTTAGGCCATGGGATGAATTCTTCCATTCGCATATCTATCAACTCATCGATTTCTGGAAAATTCTTCTTGATGTTTAACTGCATTTCAAGTAATTTTTTTATTCAATAATCATGTATTTGTATGATATGCAAGACAAATTAAGCATTTTTGAATCAGAATGTGGTAGGCACATGGTAGGAGACAAAACAGTCCCACATATAACTGATCAGAGGGATTGGCAGTTCAATTCCTACCATGTCCCTACCATGTGGCTACCATGTCACTACCAAATGCATAAATATTTTGACATGAATGCTATTTTTTTTTGAATTAGTTGTGGAGTACTTACAAACATATCCCCCTTCTTGAACAACTTCTTTTCTAGTACAATGGTCTTGCTATTGCTATCGATCGGCTCCCATTTGAAAAACCTTTCTCTCTTTGTTTCATCCATGGTTCTCTTACAAACAACCCCCTCACACCCCCACCCACCTTGTAGAACCATACTTGCAACACCATCGGGAAGCCATTTATCATGTACGTGCACGGTTTGACATTTTTTCTTGCATTTGATTTCAGCGTAGTTAATGTCTACTGGAAAGACAAATCCCCCCATGCAGCCTTCATGTATTGGTTGCTGTGTATCGAGTTGAAGTACTCCAGTGGTATCTTCCAGGATGGCTTGTTCCCCATGATGTAGCAGCTGATGAAATATAGGATTGCCAGGACGATCCAGTCATCATCTATCTCCACTTTTACGCTTCCACTGCTGCTTGTATCATTCCTCGCTAGTATCTTCTCCACCATCACCTTTGTTATTGTTCCATCATGTCTGGGGAAGTACTTCTAGTGGAAGTCATTGGATTCACCAGTCCTCAATACTTTGTAAACATCCTCTGGTATTGATCACAGTCCGGTGATCAGGATGAAGTGCTCTTTGCCAAAATAGACTGGCTTCTCTCTTATCAGGAAAAAATGCAATTTTCATTTTCCTAATCAATCTCCCTTATTAGCAGGTTGTGCAACAAGTTTTTGCGTGCACTCATTTTGTTGTTTTTTAGGAATTTCTCGAAGATGGTTACCCCCAACCGCTGTTTGACTTGCTCGTTCGGTGCATTGTTGTTTATGAAGTCGATCACCTTCTTGTCTTATGCTGTCTTAACCCCAGCATTATAGTTTTCTTTTGTTAGTATCACCAGTGGTATTTTCTGCAAAAATGTCAAAATGTGTTTATTATTTTTTGCATCAAGATTGTGAAAAGAAGTTAATCTCAGTTTCTTACCATGTAACTACCACTTTCTACCAGATTCTCTTTGGTTCAACAAATCATTTTAATTTTGTTACCTTTTCTTCCAGGAAAATGCAGTGTTATTTTAAGGATTTTTATATTTTTTTATCTTCCTACCATGTAACTACCATATTCCTACCATGTCCCCACCATGTCCCTAACATGTTACTAGATCAGGAATCTACATCAAATTTTTAACAGATTTGTCGAAGTTTGCTTTTCTACTATGTTCCTACTATATTTTATTTTAATGATGTCTGTCATTTTTTATCATCCTACAATGTTCCTACCTTGTTCCTACTAGATAATAAGTAGGTTCTGCTTTTTCTTATTATTGAGTTCATTTTTCCTACCATGTCCCTACCATGTTCATCAACCCTAAAACACAACTACACATGTTCCTACCATGTGTCTACCATGTGTAGAACCCAAGTTAAAGTTTTGGTGATAGCAATCAATATGGGATAGTAAAAGTTAATTGAACACTAAGAATACTTTTACTTAGTGTAGGAAAAGCCAAATCTGTGCTAAGTACTATATAGTTTAAGTTATCATCACTCAACTCATGCTGAGTTACAATATTACTTATCTAAAAGTAATTGTTTTTTAGGCACTGATAATTATCATGACACGTATGCTACTAACCACATTTATGAAGGAACAGAATATTCCTTTATTATATTTCAGGAGAAAAAGATACTAAAATTAAGAAAGATTCATGTGGTCCTCACGACAATAAACGTGGGAGTATAAGGTGTCAGAGATTCCTTATTTGAATAAGAGAATAAGGAATGATCCCGTGAATTATGTCACGTATCAAAGATCTCCGCGCACATCTCACAATGTTATCGAAGTCATCCAACAGAAAGACGCCACGTTGCCTGAAGCACAAATCACTCAAAGATCCAGATTGCTTGAAGAAAAATGAGAATTTGGAAATGGAAACAAATCACACCACAACGTTCAATTCCTATTTCTAAACGTCCTGAAATCTATCTCCAATGAGAAGATTCGAAAGATTAATTGAAATGAGAAATTGAAGATCTGCGATATCCTTAAAGTTTGCAATAGTTACTTCTCAGAGATTTACAGTATAAATAGAAGACTGAAGCAGACGTTCAAACTTGGTGAATCACCTTGAATTTTCTAAGAGCAAAACCTTGCGAAAATCTTCTCTACTTTCAAGAAATTCACTAGCAAGCAATAAGAAAACAATCAATAGATCTATCAGTTTGTAATAGAGAGAATCACTCATAGGATTAACCTTGTAAGGATTCAACATATTATAAGTTGAATTCAATTTTCTATATTATATTTATCTTGAGTGTCAGTTTGGGAAGGGTACCCAAACTGAGTTTGAGCGGTAATTAGAAAGGAGGAACTTTTGGTAATAGAGTCTACCCACTGTAAAGGCTTCTCCACCTATTAAAGGAACGAACCACTAGTGGATTAAAGCTCGGAGACAGTATCCGGGGACTGGAGGTAGGCTAGGGGGTGAACTAGGATAAAATCTCAAGTGTAATCGTTTTAACTCTAAGCGATTAGCTTCATCAGATTCTTGCTCATTCATCTCTCTCATATAGTTTATTTTCTTGTTATCCAACTCGCACTGAGTAATCCTTACTCAGTTAAAGGTTGAAGATAAACTGTGGCAGCTGAGTTGAGCAGTTTATACGTTTTTATATCGCACTCAGGACGCATATAAAAACCATACTGAGTTAACTTTAATTGAAAAATGTCTAAAAAGTAATCCAGTTTACGCATTCACCCCCCCTCTGCTGTTGTTATCAGCCAGTTTACGGACCAACAAGTGTTATCAGAGTAGTTGCCCAACTTTAAGACTAATAGTCTTGAGTCAGATCCTTAAATGGCATACAATAACTTCAGCTTGGGTTCTGGTCAGACAGTTCTTCTGAAGGAGGGAATGTATATTACCAGACCTCCTCTATTCGATGGTAATCATTATATGTTCTGGAAGAATCATATGAAGAACTTCATCCAGTCTTAAATTATGCTGGCTTGGATTGCAATTGAGGTTGGCCTCAGAGTTCCTACTGAGGTCAGGAACAGTGTGTGTGTACCTATAAATCTAGAGGACTACAATGAAGCTGATCTGAGGCTTCTCAAAGTGAATACCGTAGCTATTAATTTCTTACATTGTGCGCTTGATCTTACAGAATTTAATAGGATCTCAAGATGTGAAACAGCACAGGAAATCTGGAAGAAGCTAGAGATTACCTACGAGGGGACATACAAGGTCAAGGAGTCGAAGATAAATCTCATACTGAGAGAGTATGAGATGTTCTCGATGGCTGCCAATGAAGGTATTCAGGTATGAATACCTAGTTCATTAATATTGTCAATGAACTAAAATGACTTGGAAAGGAGTTCAACGAGGAAGAGCTGGTCAAGAAAATTCTTTGCATTCTCACAATAGAGTGGGATTCTAAGAAGAGCGCAATCGAGGAAGCTCATGACCGTAAGACCTACAGCTATGATGAGCTGATAGGTACCCTGTTGACTTATGAGATGTCATTAAGAAAGTACTCAGATGACTCTAAGAGAAATCGGGGCAAGGAAAGTAAAGCCATTATTCTGAAAGCAAACTCATCTAACGAGTCCACCAGCTGCGACTCTGATGAAGAAATGGCTCTTCTTATAAGCGCTTCAAGCGCTTTATAAAGAAGGATGGTAAATTCAACAACATGAAGAAGTTTCCCAATAAAATCAAGTCAACTCAGCAGCGACGTGGAGCTGAGGAAGGACTAAGGAAAGAGCATAGTAAGGACATTAGTGCTTCGGGTGTGGAGAGAAAGGTCACATCCAGTTAAGTTGTCCAAAGGCAAAGAAGGACATATTCAAGAAGAGATTCTCCAAGAAGAATGAATCTCTTGTTGCTACTTGGAGTGATTCAAAAGAATCTTCATCTTCTGATGAATAAGTCCCTGATTCAGCCAATCTCTGCTCGATGGCTATTGAAAGTCAAGGCGAAGGCTCAGCATTTACCTCCGGTAGAAATTTTTCTGCTGTCAACTCTGAAGCTGAGCATGATAAAGGAAAAGCCCATCAAACTGAGGTACATTCTGAAATCCCTTTGTCAATAGAAGAATTCACCCAGGGCTTCTTTGATGTTATGAAATTGACTAATAAATCAACGAAAAACATCAAAGAGATAGTGAGGAGAAGTGACGATCTGGAAGATGCCAATGCTTCCTTATCGCTTGATATCCTCTTTCTTCAAGAAAAGGCTGAATATCAAGAGAGTGCTATCAGCAAGTTCACTAAGAAATTAGATGAGTTGATTACTGAAATATCAGCATTGAAGAAGAAAGAGGTTCCTCCTTTAGCCAACAATTAAATTCTGAATAACCAAACTCGCAATTCAAAGAGGAAAAATTCCTCTAAATAGAAGAAAGCGAGCCAGCCCAAGACAAAATCAGTGTGCGGTTTTTGTGGGAAAGTTGGACATGTCACAGTAATGTGTAGACATAAAAATGGTTAGTATGATGAATATGATGGGACAAACATAAGCACTGCTAACAAAGGAGGACCCAGTTAAAAAGCATGGGTACCTAAGAAAACTTAACTGTTTTGCAGGTGAGCCTTAGATCTGCTGATGACTCTCAAATGTGGTATTTGGATAGCGGATGCTCAAGGCATATGACAGGAGATGAAAGCTAGTTCATCTCATTAGAATGCAAGAGAAATAGAAGTGTCAGTTTTGGAGACAACCAGAAAGGCAAGATTTTAGGTTGTGGTACTGTTGGCGTCTCTCCCTCAATCGAAGAGGTGTCTCTAGTCAAAGGATTTAAGTTCAACCTGTTCAGCGTAGCCCAACTCTGCGACAAAGGCAGGAAGGTTATTTTTAACTTAGTAGGATGCTCAGTAATTGGCAGTAAGACTAACTCAACCATACTCTTTGCTCCTAGAACCAATAATGTTTATATGGTTGATTTATCCCCTGGCTCCACTATTATGTGTCTCGTATCTAAGGAGGATAATGAGTGGCTATGGCATAGAAGGTTGGGTCATATTAATATGAACATTCTGTCCAAGCAGGCCAAAAAGCAATTAGTTGTGGGGTTACCCAACATCAGTTTTGAAAAGGACAAACTCTGCTCTGCTTGTCAGCTTGATAAGCAAGTTAAGAAATTGTTTAAATCTATATATCACATAGTAACTAAGTGAACGTTGGAGTTGCTACACCTAGACCTCTTTGGCCCAATTCAACCAATGAGTTTGGGTGGTAAGAGATTCACTCTAGTAGTTGTAGACGACTTCACAAAATTCACATGGGTAGTCTTGCTGAGTAGCAAAGATGAGACTTATGAATCTTTTATCAAGCTCAGTAATCAGATAATGAATGAATTAGGAGCTAAAATCTGTAGAATTCAAAGTGATCATGGACGTGAATTGGAGAATTCCTATTTCAAAGAATTCAGTTCAGCACATGGCATTGAGCACAACTTCTCTTCTCCTTATACTCCTCAATAAAATGGGGTTGTAGAAAGGAAGAATAGGACCATAGTTGAAATGGCTCGATCCATGCTAAGTGATAACAATCTACCAAAATAATTTTGGGGAGAAGCTGTTAACGCAACATGTTATATCTTGAATCGGGTTTTAATTCACCCAACTCTTGAGAAAACTCTCTAAGAGCTTTGGCGAGGGCCCAAGCCTAAGATTAGTTATCTCAGATCCTTTGGTTGTAGATGTTTTATTCTTAACACCTAAGAGCAATAAGGAAAGTTTAATCCTAAGTCTGATGAAGGTATCTTTTTAAGATACTCAACTAATAGTAGGGCATATAGAATATATGTCAAGCAAACAGGCCTTTTAGAGGAGTCTATGTATGTAGATTTCGATGAAACTAACATTGCAGAAAGACTTCCAAACGAAGAAGACGAGGGAGGCACTCAGTTCTCAAATCAACTCAGTATGCCATAAGCTAAGCTACCCAACTCAGCTCAGGATACCCAAGCTGAGGAAACCAAAGATGACGGTGAAGATCTCTCAATCAACTTTAATGATGGCGAAGATCGACCTCCACCTCAGCATCCAATTGTCGATCCTCTAGGAACTGATCTGAGTCTTCCAAGAGAGATTAGAGCCCATCGCAACCATCTGCTTAACAGCATAGTCGATGATGTTCACAATCCAGTAATGACAAGAGGATAACTAAGCCGTATGATGAGTCATCTAGCATTCATATCATTGATCGAACCTAAGAAGTTTGAAGATGTAGAAGGAGATGACTATTGGATGATTGCAATACAAGTGGAACTGGATCAGTTTAAACGTAATGATGTCTGGGATCTAGTTCCTAAGCCTAAAGGAAAATCAATAATTGGCACCAAATGGGTCTTCAAAAACAAGCTTGATGAAGATGGCACTATTATCAAGAATAAGGCTAAACTTATCGCTCAAGGCTACAATCAGTAGGAAGGCATTGACTAAGATGAAACCTATGCTCCAGTAGCCAGACTTGAAGCCATTCGAATCCTTTATGCCTTTGCATCCTATATGAATTTCAAACTGTTTCAAATGGATGTTAAAAGAGCTTTCTTAAATGGATTCATTCAAGAAGAAGTATATGTTCGCCAAGCTCCAGGATTTGAAGATGCGAAAAGTCCAGAGCAAGTTTTCAAATTGAAGAAAGCCCTCTATGGATTGAAGCAGGCTCCAAGAGCATGGTATGAGAGGCTGACTAATTTCTTAATCAACAAAGGCTATGAAAGAAGAAAAGCAGATATGACTCTATTTTTCAGGCGAAGAAAAGAAGATGTGTTGCTAATCCAGATATATGTTGATGATATTATATTTAGAGCAACTGATGAAATGATGTGCAAGGAATTTAGTAAGTAAATGAAGAGTGAGTTTGAAATGTCTATGATGGGAGAATTGAACTTCTTTTTGGGTCTTCATATCAAACAAACAAAAGATGATATTTTCATCAACCAGTCTAAATACGCAAAAGATGTTCTGAAGAAATTTGACTTGGTAAACTCAAAGTCTATGTTCACTCTCATCACCACTGACACAATTTTAAGTAAAGATGAGGCTGGAAATTCAGTAGACAGTAAACCCTACAGAGGAATAATTGGTTCTCTTCTTTACTTAACCGCCAGCCGACTAAACATACAGTACGCTATATGCTACTATACTCGCTACCAAGATGATCCTAGAGAATCTCATCTAGCAGTTGTGAAGAGGATTCTTAGGTACTTGCAAGGGTCAATTGAAGTAGGTCTATGGTATCTCAATAGTTCAGATTTCACTCCTAGGGGATTCATAGATGCAGACTATGGAAGGGATGAGCTGGATAGGAAAAGTACAACAGGAGGATGCCACCTCCTTAGAGAATGTCTTTTCTCTTAGTACAGCAAGAAGCAAACTTTAGTTGCGCTGAGTACAGCTGAAGCTGAGTACATGGCAGTAGGAAGTTGCGCAACTCAATAGCAATTGGAAGATTATGGAATTAAGTCAAATTATCTTGAGGTCATGTGCGATAACAAGAGTGCAATTGATTTATCTAAAAATCCAGTCCAGCATAGAAGAATGAAGCATGTCAACATTAGGCATCACTTCATCACAGATCATGTATTACGAGGAGATGTCAAGCTAGAATTTGTTCCATCAAATAAACAGTGTGCTGACATTTTCACCAAGCCTTTACCAAAGGAATAATTCAGTATACTATGGTAATTGATTGGTATGGGAAATCCTCAATGATGAAGAAGATAGAAATTATCAGAATTTGGAAGTCAAGTATGTGAGGACACGTGGATACTATCGTCAAATTTTCTAAGTAACTGTGTGAGTTACTGTTCGTGGCTAAATTTCAAATTTCTACGTTTTCAAATGACAGGGAATAGAAATGGAATAATCGTTGTCTAAACTCACCGTTTTACTGAGGCGATTCATTAAATGTTAATCTCAGCATTAATTATCTATCTTAAGCTAAGATTATGATATGTACCCCCTAAAAATGGGTTTCTGCCTATATAGGATGATCAGTTGAGAGAAGGAAGATTACTTGCTTTGGCGATTTCAAAACCTTTAGAGAATTCGAACCTTAATTCTCATTCCCTCAAATTCTCTCATTTTCTCTAACTTCCAATCTTAAATGGCAAGAATCGAGACCACTTACAAACTTAAGAGTACCATCTTGATGAAGATTGTGGTGGATAATCAAGGAAAAACGAAGAAGATTACTTTGAAAGCAGGAATCCGTATCGCTAAAATTGCTTGGGAAGATAACCTAGACTTTGGACCAATCTATGAGGTTGATTATGAAGGTTTGTTGCTGAATAAGATGATGCACAGTCATCAAGCAACAACGACTCAATGCTTTTTTGAAGATGGAGGGTCCAACAGTAACAGGACTCATGAGAGCCTTCTACACTCATCTATACACTATTGAAGGCTTCAATGATGTATTGTTGATGGAGTGTGCAGGCAAGATAACGCTGATTTGTTCCAGGCTCATTATTCTCAACATGCCTAATTCAGGCACTCAACTCCAGAGGTCTGGTGATGAAGATGCTACTCTTGTTCCTGAAGATTGGGAACTCCCCGCAAATTATGTATCTAGGGAGATTGTAGCCAGCGGGATGTCTTGGGAAGCCAGGATGTGTCATGAGCTGGTAGTGAAGCTGTTGCTGCCAAAGACTGGCTTGTTGACTGGCTGCACCTATTTCGAAAGGTGTGTGGTCTACCATATGGTAGAGGGTAAGAAACTTAGTTGGCCAGTGCTGATACTTCATCACCTAACCAAAGTGACTACCGTCTATCACTATGGTTACCTCATATCTGAGATAATGAGGGTAGTGAAAGTCGACTTGGGCGAGTTTTTGGGGGACTTTGGTAGATCAATTCTGCCAGTGAAGAAGAAGCTGGAGATGTATCACTTCAGCAAGTTGACCTATAATCAGGTGCATGCTAGTTACACCAAGGCACAACAAAAGCGAAAGCAGAAGTGCATACCGATAGTAGTACTTATGGACATTAGTAAGGAGGAGGAAAATCCTTTTGTGGCGGAATTTGGAGATGAATCCAACTTTGATAATGCTCCTATCTCAACCATCTTTGAGAATATTTCTGCCTCCTCCTCCTCAGCACAGAAGGCTGCTTCTTCTAAGACCAAGGGGAAGAGTCCAGCCAAGTCCAATGAAGCTCTTGCTCAGCATCAACGAAGGAGAATGATTGCAAAACCCTGCATTTAAAGAGAATCAGAGGTAAAAATGGAAGTTGAGCTAGCTAAGGAGAAAGAGGATGAAGTGAAGGCCAGTGAATCCTTGTGCCAAAGAAAGCACAAATTGGTAGTCTCAGACTCTACTAAGGTGCAGAACGAGGCCAAGAAATACAAGGCAGAGGACCAGGATGTGTCCGATGTAGCTGAGAACTTGGAAGGATTATTTTCCAAGATGAAGAGCACTCAGCATAAGCGCTCCTCTGCCATAAGGCCACTACCTAGAAATGTGCAGGTGGTGAGAAGCAAGGAAGGTGCTGGGGACTCCATCAATCCCATTGTTGAGGAATCTGATCCTGAGGAACCTAGCATCCCCACACCCAGTTTCACTCTTGTTGAGGAATCTGCTCCTTAGCTTCAGCAACCTTAAGCTGATCTATCCTTGGATCAAATGGCTAAACTAGAGGTAAATAAAATTCCTACCCCTTCTCCTTCTTTTGTAAATCCTTCACCTTTAAATTCTATCAACCCCTCAAGATCTACTCCTATAGATCCTGACACAGAAAATATATGTTTCTTCTTCTTCTTCTTCTTCTTCCACCTCCTCATCTAAGAAATCACCTATCATCCATATCTCTTCACCCTCTAACAATTAGGATCCCTTTCCCTCTCCAGTACATAACACTCCAACCTCATCTCCTGTACATTCCCAATAATTTCATTCTCAAGCCATTCTACCTTCCTTTCCTCTCAAACCAATTCCTTCTTCTGTAAATACACCTACCACTTCTTCAAACCCATCCACTACCTCCTTAACCCATCTGGTTAGGGAAGTTCCCAATGAGAACTGCGCTCAGCAGGGAAACACAAGTGATCAGGCTGCTAAGGTAAATTTTACAACCCATGAAGCACCTGAATCAAGTAGAAAGCCAGAAATGGCCGATTCATCTTTTCTCACTCAGATACGTGAGTTAGCTAGAAAGCAATCTCTAGTGCTCAAGACTGATGCTGAGTTAGATGGAGCAGTAAGCAAAATGCTATTGACTCCAGAATTAATGGATTTATCTTCTAAGCCCATGGCAAAATTGCCAGAATTCGAACAGCACACAAGTGTGCCTAGTGATTCTCTTTACTTTGAGGAGTTTGAGAGAATCCAAGGTAGCCTATTGATTATTCGAAATCACTTGGCAAAAGAGAGTGCCAAAAGCTTAGTTGATAAGATGGCTTTGATTCTGAACAGGTTAATGGAGTCTGCAACCCAGCTTGGGGAAGTTACTACATCTATCTCCATGTCTACTATGTTAGTAAACGCTGTCGTAGGAAAGATAAAGGGTAGTGTGGATGCTGCTACTGAGCAGCTGAGTCTCTTGAGTACCAACATGGCTACTCAAGTGATACAGGATTCATGAAATCAGAAAGGAATAAGCTAAAATAAAGAGGCTTAACGTTCGCAAGATTGAAGACCTCACCAAAGAGGTGACAACTACCAAGGACATCAGCCACAACATTGCGAAGCTTGTGGAGCAAGAATCCAGGCTCCTACTTGTCCAAGATAAAAAGCAAAACCTTGTCTTGAAGCTGTTGGAAAACATATCTTCCAAATTTGATAAAGCACCTGTCAGTAATCTGGATCCTCTCAGCAATAAAATGGACATAATTCAACGAGAGATCACAAATCACATCATGAAAAAGGTTGCTTCTTCACAGAAATTCCTTGTTTTCACGATGGGAATACTCTTTCCTGACATATCTAAGCCTAGTATGCCTTCAAGAGAGCCTATCTTCCCAAAGACTGGATTGTCAGTTCACGCTAAGCTCGATGAGATAAAATCCAAAGTGCATGACATGCCGTAGAAGATTGATGCCCTATTGAGACTGGGAGAGATGGATGGTAAGGACATAGAATTCACTTCTAAAAATGTGGCTGCCATCTACCCAAAAATCTATGACATTGAATCAAGGTTAAAGATTGCACTAACAGCAACAGACTTCCGGGGCTTACTACAGTGCTTTCAACAGTTTGCGAGTTAAGGTTTTGATCAGATTGCCCATCTCTTAAGGTGTCATCATCTACTATTGAGTGAGCTGAATGACCAAGACTTTCTTTTGGCTAAGGGCAAGGAGTAACTCGAGCAAGAGATTTCCCTCGCAATCATAGGCTAGCAAGAAAGCTTCTAAGCTGCTCTCGATGCCTTTAATGTCTACCTAGAACAAATTATTCAAGGCTAAATAGTAATGGGGGAGAAAGTGGCTGAAGATGCTGTCATAACAGTAAATCAGCTCAAGGGATCTCTTCCAATGCACAGGGATCCACAGCAAAGATTAAGAGAAAATCAGGACAAGCAGAAGTAGCACGAATCTTCTTCTTCCTCAGCCCATAAGTGTTAAGCTAAGTCTAAGTAGTTGAATGAAAACTTATAATAGGACTTAATGTAATCTTAGTTCACGACATATATTATATACTGACTAAATTCCTTGTATTAATAAAATACAAGTCTTTCACCTCTAGTTAAGATCTTCTTAACTTCTATAGCTAAGTATATTTTATGCGATATATCTAACATATCTATGTAGGAAAATATACGAGAAACTAAAGATAAGCCAAAGTAAGACGAAATTCCAAATCAAAGAAGACTCACTCAGTATGGGGGACCTTAAGCTGACCAAGGAAAGTCACTCAGCAAACTTTGCTTTCAGGTAATCTGAAAACTCTAAACTATTTCAATTATCTTCTTCTACCATTTAGTTTGCTATCTGTCCAAAATGGGGGAGATTGTAGAACCCAAGTTAAAGTTTTGGTGATAGCAATGAATATGGGATAGTAAAAGTTAATTGAACACTAAGAATACTTTTACTTAGTGTAGGAAAAGCCAAATCTGTGCCGAGTACTATATAGTTTAAGTTATCATCACTCAACTCATGCTGAGTTACAATATTACTTATCTAAAAGTAATTGTTTTTGAGGCACTGATAATTATAATGACACGTATGCTACTAACCACGTTTGTGAAGGAACGGAATATTCCTTTGTTATATTTTAGGAGAAAAAGGCACTGAAATTAAGAAAGATTCATGTGGTCCTCACAACATTAAACGTGGGAGTATAAAGTGTCAGAGATTCCTGATTTGAATTAGAGAATAAGGAATGATCCAGTGAATTACGTCGCGTATCAAAGATCTCCATGCACATCTCGCAACGTTATAGAAGTCATCCAACGAAAAGATGCTACATTGCCTGAAACGCAAATCTCTCAAAGATCCAGATTGCTTGAAGAAAAATGAGAATTTGGAAATGGAAACAAATTGCACCACAAAGTTCAATTCCTATTTCTAAACATCTTGAAATCTATCTCCAATGGGAAGATTCGAAAGATTAATTGAAATGAGAAATTGAAGATCTACGATATCCTTAAAGTTTGCAACGACTACTTCTACAGTATAAATAGAAGATTGAAGCAGACATTCAAACTTGATGAATCACCTTGAATTTCCTAAGAGTAAAACCTTGCGAAAATCTTCTTTGATTTCAAGAAATTCACTAGCAAGCAATAAGAAAACAACCAATAGATCTATCAATTTGTATTAGAGAGAATTACTCATAGGATTAACCTTGTAAGGATTCAACGTATTATAAGTTGGATTCAGTTTGCTATATTCTATTTATCTTTAGTGTCAATTTGGGAAGGGTACCCAAACTGAGTTTGAGCGGTAGTTAGAAAGGAGGAACTTTCTGTAATAGAGTTTACCCACTGTAAAGGCTTCTCCGCCTATTGAAGGAACAAACCACTACTGGATTAAAGCTCGGAGATGATATCCAGGGACTGGAGATTGGCTAGGGGTCGAACTAGGATAAAATATCAGGTGTAATCATTCTAACTCTAAGCGATTAGCTTCATCAGCTTCTTGCTCATTCATCTCTCTCATATCGTTTATTTGCTTGTTATCCAACTCGCATTGAGTAATCCTTACTCAGTTAAAGGTTGAAGATAAAATGTGCTAGCTGAGTTAAGCAGTTTATACATTTTTATATCGCACTCAACACACATACTCAGCACACATATAAAAACCATACTGAGTTAACTTTAATTGAAAAAGGTCTAAAAAGTAACCCAGTTTATGCATTCAGCCCCCCTCTGCTATTGTTATCAGCCAGTTTACGGACCAACACCATGTTACTAGATGATGATCCTTTCGTTGGTTTTTTTATCAGGAAACTACATACATTAATTTTGAACAGATTTGTCAATTTTTGTATTCCTACCATGTCCTTACCATGTCACTACCATGTTAGAACTGGATAAAAAACAGACTCTGCTTTGTTTTTAACTACCATGTCCCTACCATGCCACTACCATGTTACTAGATGGTGCTCCTTTCATAGACTGTTTATCAAGAAAATACATCAATTTTGAACAGATTTGTCAAATTTTGTCTTCCTACCATGTCACTACCATTTTAGAACCGGATAAAAAACAGACTCTGCTTTGTTTTTAATTTTCATGTTCCCACCATGTCACTACTATGTTACTACATGGTGCTCTTATACCAGATTTAGTCATTTTTTCACTCGTTTTTGAATTTAAAATGCATTTTGAAGTTACCTGACTCTGTTGCATCTGTATTTAATCATCCTCGCTCTCAGATGCGGCTTCCTTTTTCTTGAGTTTCTATTTTTTGGTCTGTTTCTCAGCGCTCGACTTCTGTTATGCTCTTTTTGGTGCCATTGTTATCTAATTTAGATGGAAATCAACATAAATAGAAGCACATTTGAGAGATTCAACTTCATTTAGGTATTTCGAAATCTTACCTGGATTCGATTTTTTGCTGTTTCCTTGATTTTTTGTAGAAATCAGTGTCGCATGGTACTTCCTTTCAAGATTTGAACTTAAATAGGCACATGAATCGTCGGTCTATGGTGGCGAACATGGTTTTAGGAGATGGTGATTGTGAAGAATGATCGTGCGTTTACAGAGTTAGAGGGAGTTCAAAGTGAATAACCGTAAGAGAGAGTGAGGGAGAATGGAAGTTCAAACGAGCAACGTAATCAAGGTGAAACGTTTTGCTCAAGAGCATAATTTGGGCCATAATGAAATTTAATTGGTAAAAAAGGTTAAGGCCCATAACTTGGCCTGATAAAAAATACTTAAAACAGCCTATTTATAAAATTCCCCCGATAGATAAGTCTTTACAACTAGAACAGGTTAGAATCATTTGATTTATTTTCTGAATGAAATTTCTGATTTAGTTGTTGTGGTTTATACTTAATTTGATTTATGCATACTCTTTTTACTAAAATTCTAATCATTATAATCAAATATATAGAAGGTCTGGTATTAATATGCAAAAAAAAAAAAAAAGAAAAAAAAATAGTTATAGCGAAACGCACCATTTAGTGGATATATAAAAACTCCTGAAGGAATTTGGAAGTAATATCAAAGAACAAATTTTGGTGTTTTAACGACTGTTTAACTATTTCAGAGATAAAAATTAATCAATAACAACAAACAACAATCAAAATATATAATAAATGTAAGGTAAATTGTTGCTAATCTTAGACAAATTATAAAATGATTTAAGACCATTGAGGTGGAAAATAATGTCTCAACACATATTTTGACATGTGGAGTGACCATTTTTTACATTAATTGTAAGAATCAGTCTACAATTTCCCCTAATCTTAACAAAGGGATTGCCCACTAATCTTTCAAATTATGAAAGTGGATAAATATATAATTGGTAGAGTTTAACCAATAAAATCCTCTTTTTAGCTAGTATGTTCCTCGTATCTTATAAAAGGATTCAAAGAACATTTTTAGTTAGGAATATTGATTTTTTCAGAAGAAGTTAGGTGTTAAACTCATGACATCACACCTCTGCTTTGAGATATGTACCAATTGAACTACATCAAAATTGTGAAGAATATTTTTTCTTAGTTTCCTTATTGATCAACAGAATATTTGTTTGACTTATTTTTCAAATAAAACAAACATAAAAAAACATCTGTTAATATGTACAATATTTTTCAGTAAATAAAAGTGTAAGAAAAAAAAGGAAACTACAGTCAAACCTCTATAAATTAATAATATTAGGACCATGAAATTTTATTAATTTAGCAAGGTATTAATTAATCGCGTAAATTAATAATTATTAATTTATAGAGTATGTAGTTTATATCTGTACAATGCAAATTGTTTCAAGCATTGTAAGTTTCGATTTTCAGATGGTGAATCCTTGGAAAATCAAGAGCAAATGGACAATGATAGCTTACAACAATTGCAGAATCTAATAAAAAGATTGAATTATCGTGACACAATGAATGTTGAAGATGTTTTGAACTATCCGGGAGAAAATGACATAAGTTTGGAGTTGCCTACGGATGAACAAATAATTGAGAGTGTTGTGGAAAGCTACAAAGAAGATGAAGTGGAAGACGATAATGTGGAATTAGAACAAGTTTCGCGTAAAGATGTTTTGAAAGCAGCAATCACCTTACAACGCTTCCTTTTACAATATGAGAATTCTACACCGGATTTTCTCGATGCTCTAAGAAATGTTAGAGATAAGATTCAAGGGGATATTAATTTTAAAAAGAAACAAGTAACATTAGATTCATATTTTCAAAAAATTTCTTAGATTAGTTATGAATTATATGAAATATATTTTTACAAATTATGAATTATTAATTTATATGTCAAATGGGACCTATATGAATTTATTTTTTCGTATTATCTTATAAATTTATCGAATTATTAATTTAACACGTTGGTCCCGACTAGGGACCGGAGAAAATTATTATTTTAACGAGATTATTAATTTATCGAGTATTAATTTAACAAGTTTCTACTATATTAGTTTTGAGCATTATTAATTATTTTTATTTGCTGCATTTTCAATGTGTAATTAATCATAACTTGATGTACCATTCATTTCAAAAGTATCAGCGTTTAACTAAGATGAAATGGGAGAGCGGTTTTAGGTATATCTTTTTGGAATATTGGCTCATGACCGTGTCCCATAATATTTTGTTTTGACCCTTTTACTTCTCACATATTATGATTCAGAACATGGAACCAATTACTTATTGCAATTGTACACATTTAGCGCATGACCTGTACCAACCGAAAACATCTTGCCCCATTTTCTCCTTCATTTGTACACAATATTTAACTCAATTTATACATTTGACGCAATTTAAGCACACATATTTAACTCTCAGTTTGTCATTTTCAACAATAACAATATACTTATGACATACGAGAAGTAAATTGGGAAAAAAAAGCTTGTCATTTTCAGTTTGTCATGCAACGGAGGGTTTGAAAGCTTGGTTTCACCTCACTTAGAGTGGACTTAAAAATAGAAAGTAATTATTGGAACTCAGAGTAGCCAATGCCACCAAAATTAAGCCTCTGTTTCTTTTCAACTAATTAGTTGTAATTAGACTGAAATAAATTTAGTATAATTTTTAACTATACCTGATCAAATTGAACTGAAATTATGTTGGAAATGTCAAGGTTTAAATGAAAACGGAAAGCGATAGATTTAAGGTAAACTATGAAAGCATTCAAATGACTTTTTTTTGTTCTCATCAAATTAGGAGAAGAGATGAGTTAAGTGCCTAACTGAAATTGAACAAACACTGTGAAATTTTCTTCTTCAAATTCCTTTACATCCCATTCAAAATTTGGGTATAATTGATTTTGATTTCAAAATATTATATTTTTGGTATTCCTTCCAATCAAGCAATCCAATTGTAGCCAGTTTGTACAAATACTATATGGAATTAAAAATACATTTAAGAAAATAAGAAGTAAATTGCCAAATTTTTAATCTCAAGTTGCTCGTCAACATATACATACATATGTACACTCAAACAGAATTGCAAGACCCATTCATCAGTAGATGAAGTTGGTGGTTGAGAAATTCAACATTTTCTTTCACTATTTTACCATAAAAAAATATATGTTTTAAATATTTAATCAAGATTATCAAACAAATATTGTTTTGGCTTTTTAAGGATAAAAAAATTACCTACTGCAACAAATTAAAACATTAAAATTACAGCTAAACTAAACAAGACCAAAGTTAATAATATTAAAAAGAGAAAGTTGCAAGAGAAGAAATGGCGTGACATATATATAACGTTTGCCTTGGTTGAAATGCATCAGCCATTGTACTAAAGAATATAATACCATCCTAAAAAAACATTCTACTTTCAATTTATAACATGATATCAAATTTATAGTTTTTTTTAACATTCCAAATTTATAGTTAATGCAGTGTCGATGAATCTTATACCCCTACTGAATATCATACTTATGATATTAATTAACGATTTTAATAAAAAAATTTATCAAATTTGTAATTTTATATTGTTATACAACAAGTATGTATGACATAAGAGTGTGTTGGGAGACTAACAAATTCACTATATTTTTATTGAACAATTTAGAATTTTCCATAGATCTAAATTGGATTTGTAGAATTATGAATTTACATGGTAATTATATTTTTTCTGCGTCTCTTTTTTTCTCATATTGGCTTAGGCATCGTATAGTCGCTCGTACTTGGTGTCTAGCTCTTCTTTTCTAGTTGAAGTTCATTAGGCTTACCAAGTCCAAATTTACTAACAAACGTGTGAAGAGCAGCTTCCAAACTAGTATTTTAAACATATTAGCAAAAAGGATTTTGTTTGAATCTTTAGAGAATAATAAAAATAATATTAGATTTTTGTACAACCAGATACGCTACAAGAACACCCTAACAATTTATGTCTCAAACTTTATTGACAATTATTATATATGTTATTAGTTAAGAGTTGTTTTTCCTTGAACTGTTCTTTAAACTAGCTAAATCATTAAACGCGTAATTCCTCAAAAGAAAATATAATACTAGTTTTTTTATTAAAAAGAACAATTCATAAATTTTAATGGTATTTTTAGAAATTGTGATTCTGGGCCTTATATTATGGTTTAATCTTTGTGATTTTTGTTAATTGTTTCCGATACTTGTTGATATGTTTTGTCTTCCAAATAATCAAATACAATTGTAACCAAATCATTGTTTGATATAAAAATGAAAAATACAGTAGAGGAAAAGTTTTGTAAACACCCTCCGCATACCGAAATGAAAAATGGACCATCTAATCTATGAACGTTTATTGATTCAATTTCTAATATTTCAAATTAAATGAATAAAACCATTTTAAAACAAATTAAATATATTTGATATATTCAAATACAGAAAATTCTACGGTGACTTTGTAAAAAGCAAAGTTTTCATTACTTTACCCCTCATTATTCTTGAATCAATGGTGTGATGATTGATCCAATAATGCTAAGCTGCAAAATGAAAACATCATAACTCACACTCATAAAAAAAAGAAGGTTGCTTATTAATCATAAAAAAATGCAATAATATTTTGGTAAACGACCAAAATGCTTTCTTTTCCAAAAAAAAAACATACATCAATATTCATTATTTATGTTTGGCAATAAATTTTGCTTGATTGAATGCAATTTGCACTCGAATAATCATATCAATAATATAGTAGTAGCATTGACCAAGATGAAAAATATATATTATAACCCAAATTGGGGAATTTCAGAAGCTAAATATAATGAAATGAGGTGCAGAAAATGATTAGAAAGTATGCATATAATAAGAAGTCGGCTCTTGAGTAGATTGACCTTATCTAATGCCCAACTTAAAAATTCATATTGCAGACAATTTGAAGCATCAGCTCTACTATAAAATGCTCTCAATATTTCAGGCCAAAGACAACATTAACAACTTCAACCATCAGCAACCAAATGGCTTCTCTCAACAAGCTGCTTTCCTTAGTTTTCTCTCAACTGCTTCTCGCACTTTGCTTGTTCGAGTTGGCAAGTTCGCAAGGCTTACAACTCGGGTTTTACAGCAAGCGATGCCCCGAGGCTGAGTACATTGCTCTTAACGTTGTCAAACAGTTCGCTTATCAGGATCCAACAATCGCTGCTCCTTTGCTAAGGATGCACTTTCATGACTGTTTTGTCAGGGTAATTTGTTAGTTAGTTAGTCAGTCAGTTAGTAAGTTAATCGTATTATAGTTTAATTTTTTTCAATTTTGGTATACGACTTAATCAATACTTGTTGATAAAACATTCCAGGGCTGTGATGGTTCTGTGCTGATAGATTCGACCAAGACTAATAAAGCTGAAAAGGCTGCGATTCCAAACCAAACGTTACGAGGTTTTAATGTGATTGATGCGATCAAGTCAGCCATAGAAAAGAAGTGCCCTGGTGTTGTTTCATGCGCTGATGTTCTCGCCTTGGCTGCTCGAGATTCAGTTCACTTGGTATATATATTATATAATACACACATAATAATAACACATTTAATTGCTTTCGAATTTACCTAACGTTGATTCCATACAGATTGGGGGACCATTTTGGAATGTTCCAACGGGGCGAAGAGATGGAAGAGTGTCGAAAGCTTCAGAGGCTTTAATTCAAATACCATCTCCTTTCGACGATATATCCAAACTTAAAAAGAATTTCGCAGGAAAAGGCTTATCTGTCAAGGACTTGGTTGTTCTATCAGGTAATTCAATCACTCGCAAAATATTGAAAAAAGGCATTTTTTTAATAAAAAAAATATTGTGCAATTACGCTTATATTAAATGGAGACATTGGTAACAGAAAAAGGCACTCCGGAGACTAAAAATAAAAAGTGCATATTTTTGTTTGCAGGAGGGCATACAATTGGAATTGGACACTGCTTTATCATAAGGAACAGGCTGTACAATTTCACTGGAAAAGGCGATACTGACCCTTCATTGGATCCTTATTATGCGGCGGAGTTAAAGAAGAAGTGTTCGCCCAATGCAAACGACATAAAAACAGTGGTGGAAATGGATCCAGGAAGTTTTAAGACATTTGACAAAAGTTATTACACGGTTGTTTCGAAAAGAAGAGGTTTGTTCGAATCGGATGCAGCGCTTTTGAATGATGCTGACACCAAAACTTATGTGTTAAGCCAGTCTAAGTCGTATGGGTTCAGCTTTGGTCAGGATTTTGCGGAATCAATGCAGAAAATGGGTTATATTGGGGTCCTTACAGGTAAGAATGGTGAAATTAGAAAAAAGTGTGCTTTTGTTAATTAAAAGTTGTGTTTTTCATCTTTTTTTAGTGTTGTGTGATCCTGATTTCTTTTCAATTCCCTTTTTCATTGAAGCAAACCAAATGGTTTGAGAATGCAATCATTTGTAATTTTCAATTTTCTGACAAAAAAATGTGTATGCAATTGTATATTACGAATAAAAAAAACATACGTCAACAAATCATACACAATTTATTGGTATGCAATTGTTTCTACATAGACTACACTATAGTTAAATTCGGTTTAGTCATTGTTGTTGCAATTACTACTTGCGTCCGATAACTTTTTGTAGTTACCGATAAATTTTCTCTTTAAATGTTTAAGACAGTTTTTTAGTTGTATAATTCAATATTCAAAACTAATTTTTAATATTAAAAAATGCAAAAGAATAATTGTTGAAGAAATAGTGCATAATAATAATTTTATCATACATTGATTTCAAAAGTTGACTTTGTTATCTTGGTGTCACGGACCGAGTTCTTTCGTATATGATAGAATTTACAACCTCTCCAATTCCATAAAGATTCCAAACCCACTCCAACATACTCGTTGTTTCGCATTCTGGTTCGACGAGACTGCCTGCCTCTCTTCGGGAAACCTTCTTGTAAAACCTACTTTTCGATATCTTTTTTAGTCAATGTTGAGATTTTTGCCTCGGATATCCCTTCCTGAACAGCTTTTTCTTCGGAAAAAAAGGCCAAACACATTAACTCCAAGAATTGTCAACCCACGCTGCCAGTTTCGTCTTGTTACCTTCTGATTTACTCATTTCATCTATTTGTAAAGTAGAACTGAAATCCCAATATTGAATAGTTCCTTTCGATAAAATTTCTTGACGAAGCTGAAAACATGATTGTAACCCATCCAGGAAGAACATCCCTGAGATCAATTTTGTACGAAAGACTCGATTTTTCCTCAACAGAAGAAGTTGTTTAATACTTCCAGGAAATGCTGAGATTCTTGGTGTTACTATTGTAATTGACGATAAACGAAAAATGAGTAGAAAAATCTGATAAAGAGTTACTTTCTCAACATATTTAGTAGCTCTTCCAACTTCACACATATACGAGTCGCTGTTAAGTACATGCACCTCCTTCCAGGATGATGTTGCTGTCACTCGGGTCGAACAGTGTTTTCCGAAAGGAGATTGAATTAGCACAAGGAATGGGAAGAAAAAGAAAATTGCAGAAAGGTAACTCCATGGTTTGATGGGAAAAATGAGAATGACACAAAGAAAATGCAAAAATAATGAGTCTATATATATACTTGAGTCCATAGTTTGTGGAAAACCTGGTTGAATAATTTATTATAAATAGAATAATGTGGTAGAAAATAGGAGAATTAGAAAAATTATCTGAAAACAGTTGACTTATTATCTGATTGCCTAGTCTGTTATAAATTTAATGAATGTTAAATACAAATATAAACCAGACAGGCAAACATAAAAGACTTTAAAGAAATAAGAGAAGTGAAGTTACTGTATATGTAGTAAAATTAGCATGCCAGTTCATAAATAAATTAGATTAATGAAAAGTATATATGCCTCTTAAATTTGATACACTTATTTACAATTTTGGTTCCACTGTTTTTCTTCACGCTATTTGCCATTTTATTGCACTAAAATTTAAATAATTGTGATTGTAGTGTCGTAATATTTCGTAATTATCTTTTGGAAAGACCAAGATTGTAATTTGATTGGATTTTGAATTGATATAATCGTGATTGCAAGAAAGCAATTATTGTACATGAGATATGGCGGCGTTTTAAGAAATAATTGTTGATGAGTTTTTTCAAATTTCCAAACCAATTTAAGATTGAAAGTTTAGTTAGTTGAGAAGAAAGCTGAGGAAAGCAAAAGAGCAACTCCTGTTGTTATTGCAACTGCCATTACTATTTGACTGCCTTCTCCTCTTCTTTGTTTCCTTCTCTCTCCATTTCTATCCCTTCAATTTATCTTAATTAAATTTCAATTAATATATACAAGACTTATCACATAATAAAACATATTTTGCAGTATATAAGAATAAGATCAATGCAGGCAACCAATAGACAAACCTCAAGCCACCACAAAGATGATCATTGAGCTCCTGATTTCGTACAACTTCCTACAATTCAAAGAAAAATGACAGTCTTCATCTGGTTAATGTGTTTAAATTTGTTAAATGAATAGGGAAAAAAAGAATGAGATGAGTATATCATATACCCAACCGTGAGTATCCGATGAATTCTTTCTTTTCGGGACCATTTTCAGGCAGAGCTTGCACTTTCTCAAGTAACGTGTGCAATGAGCAACATGTAAATTTAGATTTGGAGCTAGAATTTCTTTTTCACTGATAAAAAAAAAAGATTTATGTGCAGAATAATACAACTTGAGTAACAAAAATAAAATTAAAATTAATTAGCTGCACTTTATGGTGTTTAATTTGTATGCATATGAATATGTGAAAAGCAAAAGCTACCACAAAATGTACTTAACTAATTACTAACCAATTGGTGCAAGCTGCTGTGGATTGTTCAGATAAAGTCGCCATAAAATAAACACCAGAAAATTAACCCTGCAAAACTATTATCTATATTTTGCTAGGGAAGATTCAAATCAAAAAATGAACAACTCAACTGAAACTGAATAAACGATAAGAAATGTCTTGTAGTGATTTGATTAAGATCCTTATCTTTAGGGTTACCATTACGTACATACAATAGCTTTAGAGGTTTTCTTCTCTGCAGTGATTTCGAATGTTCTTGGACTGCAGCTCAAGGTATAGTTAAGTCTTACGATTTCGATTGACGATTTAGAAAAGATTCCAATTCTTGATTCAGCAATCATGATACAAGGGAAACCGGATTAGCATAAGGCCAACTGTACCATTACCCCTCAAATTGATTCTTAAAAACTGAATACCATCCTTAATTTTCAAAAAGACTGGTTACCTTCCTTAACTTGATAAATATACGGGATTATATTAAGGATCAGGTCCAAAGGACCGGATCCATGCATGCTTACCAAATGTTTCAAAAATTAATATAATAACAGAAAAGTAAAAAAGATAAATTAATTTTTGGAATACGTGACAGATAGGCATATGAATCCGATTCTTTGTACCTGGTCCTTGATATAATTTCCCCAGATATATGTCAATTTACCTCCTCAATGCCACATGTCAACTTCCGATTTGAGAGAAAAAATCAAAAAAGACATCTCTGAAAAATCAAACCAACCAAATTCTAATACTCAAAGTTGAGGAGGCTAAGTAGTTCATTTTTACCAAGTTGAGGGGTAACTAATCCACTTAAAAATTGAGGGTAACATCCGGTTTTTTTAAATCAAGTTGAGATGCCGGTATAGTGACGTGATAAATTTTCAGATGCATTAGCAAATTCGGCAAATAAAACTGTCAAAGAAGGGAGGGAAAACATATTCATCAAAAGTTCTGAGTATTTTAAATAATTTGATTCCTCATTCGGATATGCCTACTGTACAAACATTATCTGATTACAAAATCACGTCGGAGAAACTCAAAACACCGAGACAAAAGGTGGGTAACCTAATGTTTCCAGAAGCCCCATAATGAAGTGCCATACTAACTTCTCTATTCATGGCCTTTGGTTGAATCCCGGATTGCCATACAAACTATTCTACAGATAAAGAGAATTGGCAAACATAATACCCCGGCGAAGGCTTTCACTTGCTTTGGCAAATTTCTGCTCTAAACTGGCCTCCCCTACAGCCTCTGCAGCCGCTCGCAACTACCAAAAGAGCATGCAGTCAATGAATATGAGTAACTATTTAGGGGAAACCCTCAATTTTAGGGAATGCAAATATTGGGTCCTAACTAATACATTAGCAGCAGTTTCCTACTGTTTTACCCCCTCAGAAGAAATGCCACAAATTTCAGGCATCCATGCATTACTGTAATTTGCCATCCAGCAATGATATTGTCTTTAATAAGTTCAAAAACTTACCTGGTTCAAAAACTCATCGAGTCTCCTGGCACTCCTGATAATACTACCCTCAAAGATATCAGTCATTTGTATAACATCAGCAAAATTGGCTCCCTGGAGGAAAGATATTTAATCAAGTCAAATTTCAGAAAATATAAACAAAAATCAAACCTATTAGAACATAGAGCTATATCTAACAATAACAGGTAACTAAGTGTGTGAGTTGAAGGTCAAATTCCACGACACTGCATTTTTACATGAAATACTCTCTGGTCAGTTACGATGATAACTAATAACTTCCATATCCCGATAAAGAAAAAAACATGAGCACTGCAAGCCAAGAAATTGGAACTAATGATTTCTACATGCATTACAATTTCAGGATTAATTATAAATCAATTATATTAGCTTTGGTGCTGTAGAAAAAGGGAAGCAACCCCGAATAGTGGGAAAAACAACACTAACCTTTGACCAAGAGTAAATAACATCCATCAAGAATGGCCTCACTGTTGATTCCACAAACTCATCGACATTAATTTCCAATTTGCATTCATGTTGTATCTGCAGTCATAAGCACAAGTATTCAAACTCTACTTGGTTAACAACAATGAAACAAACAAAAAAAACAAGCTAAAAAACCTCGGCTATTTTCCTTGCACTTTCTTGGAGTTGTTGCAAGGGTTTAGCAAGCTCTGATCTCAAATGTATTTGCTCATTTGATTTATCTACAGGGATGAAGCAACTTGCAAGAGCTGCAACTTGATGTTCATCCAGATCATTAAAGGTACCTAATAAAAACATTCCTAGTTAAGTCATAAATAGAGTGGAGAAAACAATCCAAAATTAGTTCAGAAAGAACCAAGGTGGGAAAACACAACCCGCATCACCACTAGTCATTGATATGCATAAAAACAGTCTTGTAACCCCCCAGCTTAACATGGCCAAGTATTTACACAGCCTTTTAATATTCAAACCTTAGTAAAATAAGTTAGGTTAGGATAAGAAATTCAATGTCCATCATTGTTATAGCAGAACAAAAGGCATGTATCCTTATTGAACCAAAACATTCAAACCTTATTGAAAATTAATTCAATATTATAACTCTATACCTCAACTTTGATTGATTGATGTAAGATCCAGGCAAATTGCCGAAATCAACAGATCCACATGAAAGCTCAGTTTCTTTCAGTCAATTGACCAAATATGTAGTATATATTAATTCTATGATACACCTTAAGTTTGTTCTTCAAATAAATCTCTATTGCTTGATATTTTTTTTTAGTCGAGTAAAACCTAAAAAAAATTTGAGTCAGTCCAAAAAGCTTGAGGTGCATCCTTTCTACGAACCAAACTTAAGACTCTAATAAGGTCAGATTGATCTTATGCCCCAAAGTCTACATCAAACTGGCAACATAAACCCAGCTTGAAGTGAAACAAGATTTCGCAAAGCTTCAAACTATATAGAGATAGGGGTTATCACCGTTGAACATCAGTTCAGTAACGAGTAGTTCATCTCCTGTATCTATCAAGCACGCTGCCCTTCCCTTTAGCTGGACAATACCATCAGCATCTATATGGCCAAGCCTTTTTAAGACTCTTGAACGATTCTTTAGCTCATCACGAAATTTTTGGAGCTGAAAAAACAATCAGGGAGAAATTAAAACAGAAGGGAAGTTGAAAATGAAAAGGTTAATGTTAAGCATAATGTGACATTGTGACCCAATAAAAAATGCTGATAACTATTTTACTGCTAATCAGAAGGAAAACGAGTAGAAAATATGAATATACTACTGTAATCTTCATTTTTGGCATATAATTCAACTGCAGTTGAAGCCAAAACTGAGATCATCATCATACCCTCATTTGATGTTATCATTACATCTATAATTTCTTGGTTGATTAGGATAGGCGATCCTAAATTCAAACTAGTCTAATTATCGAAGGAAGGTTAAAATTTAAAATGCAAATGTAAAACTCGTAGGAAAACAAAACCAAAAAAATTATTAAATACAATCCCAATCAAATTCTTTACAAAGATGTTAGGAAACTGCATACAATTGAGAGCTTCATATCCAATGGCTAGCTTCCAGTAATCTCAAGGAGCGTGTTAACAAAAACTGAGTATGAAAACATTAAAAAGAGAAAAAGTTTGTGAATGAACATTATAAAAAGGCGAATACCTGTGACTCCCTCATTTTCGACTTAAGTTGTTGAATTTCATGATTCACTTCAGCCTTCCGTTGGAAGTTTCTCATCTGATTGGCATCTTGACACTGACACAGTACACAAACATGATTGGCAGCTGCAGTTATACTTAAAAAAAGCAGAAAAGCAAAATTTAGCTTAGACAACTGATAATGAACAAGTTAAATAAATATAACGAACCTTGTGCAGTGGATGAGCATACAACTTCCTCTCCAGCTCCTCAATTTGACTAACCAAATCAACAATTTCAGGATCCTCAATTTTCATGTCCTGTAAATAGTACATACCATGCAACAAAAAAATTTAGAAATGAGAGTTCCAACCAAGAACATTTTCTGAAACCAACATAGAAATAGAGTAACAAAAATCAAAAACAGTGACCAAAAGCAAATGTTGGAAACTTTAAAAGTGAATAAAACGATGATCATGCAAAACAACTTAAAACCCTTTCATCCACCAAAATCAACCTGAGAGACAACTGTTAGAAATTTCCAGAAATTGCATACCTATCTAGCATGGAAAAAAAACTGAAACAGACACCACAAAATTATATTCTAAACAAATATAGTGCATGGAATGGGGAAATGTGTATATAATAAAAAAAGAGAGATATTTATAATACAAAAAAATATAAGCATGTAATTTTCATAACTCCAATAACTAACATACATTCAAGGGTTATGCAAATCAATTGTTATTCAACTATCACAATCACCAATTGGATACATTCTACCACAAATATAACTATAGAAAAATAATAAAATAGCAATTGAGCTATAAGAGACCGCTAAATCTGTCAGTATGCTTCTAGCCTTCTAGGAACACACATTTCCTCATAAGAAAAAAGTTTTTAACCTTAAGAAAAACAACAGCAACAATAATAATAATGAACCCGAAATGTTTATGCAACATTCAGAGAGTTACTTCCGTCCTCATAGTTGTACACAACACCAGACAAAAATAGACTAGGAAATGAAAGAGCCCTCAGAAGTTGCGAGTGCACTGTGCAGCACCCAGGTAAAATAGTAGTATGAAGATTGTTTCAAGTTTAAAGAAACTGGCTTATAGAAAACATCCTACAGGAATGTCCTAGAATGGCTGAGCTTCAAGGGAGAGAGGTATTTCTTTGGCTTAAGCATTAGTAGGTAGGGGAGAGAGAGTTCAGGGAAGAGAAAGGAAAAAAAATTTGATTGAATTTGGCTCTTTATAGAGTTTAGACTCCACTCCTGAAGTAGTGTGCAACTTCCTGAAAGGATTAAATTAAGTTGTTTTTATTTGGTTGATTTGATATAGTCATATAGCAGTCAAGTCCCATATGCATTTCTCATTCTGCTCTGTTCGAAATTATGTGCGTATTTCAACTTTATTTGCTTAAATTCTATAATTTGACCCCAAGCTATGTCTGAGGGCCTAGCCTATTAGTGGTGAGAACATTCTAGAAGGGTTCAGCAGTAGAGAGAAAGGGTATATTTACAAAGGGTAATTCTAGCATAAGCTTTAATATATAGGAAAATTGAATTTAGGATTAAAAATTTGATATTGTTTTCTGTTTAGATTCCTAAGTGCAGAAGGCCAGCTCAAAGCAGACGGCACTGCCATTTCAGTAGAGAAGAGGATAGAGTATATCTTGGTTCATTTATCTTTTCAGTTGGTTCATGCAACAGTTCCTTGCTTTGTTTAATGCATTGTAGTGTTAATCATCTGTCACTCACTGCCAGTGGTAATACCCAGCTTACAAAACTGAGGATCCATACCTTATGCATGCAGAACAAAGTAGGGAGCTTAATAGATTACAGTATCTACCTGAGAACCTCCCAAATAATTACAAGTTTAAACTCTTGCCATTTCAGCTAAACTTATCATTCTATCTAGAAAGCATAAATAGAGAAACAATTGCTGCTGACCAGTATTACCTTCACAGGATTAAGTTTTGGAAGACCTTCAGGAAACCGAGTTCCCAACTCCAGCACAGCTAGTAATATGCTTTGCCTTGCTTCCAGCGGCCGGAGGTCGGGAGGGACAGAAATTCTAACTTTACTTAGGGCAGAAATCAGAGGCAACTGAACAGGAACCTGAAGCAAGTTCAAGCAATTATAATTTATCTCCTCCATCATAATAAATCAAGGGTTTCAAAGACTTACCACGTGCATCTCACCCTTCTCACCAGGACGAGGTGGGCTAGGTCTTGGCCGTGAACCACTATCACTTGAACAAGGAGAGCAGTGAAGTAGAGTATCCACAATGTAAGCACTAGCTCGTGATTGCGACCCAATGGCAGGCTTTTTAACAACATTTACCACAACACCCCAACCCCAGTCAGTTCCTCCTTCTCTTACTTTGATCTGAAATATAGAGACACACCTGTTAGATATAAATAAACCCATATATTTCATTTTTCCTGCGATAATATTAATTGACAAGAACATATTGCATATCCTTCTATTAGCAAACGTGGCCTCAGACATTTAGTTAAAAGTTTTGTTCCATTTAAATAAGTGATAAGGGTCAATTCACGCCAAGTTACCGCAGAAGGTCAATTTTACACCCTTATCATATAAAATGATACCATGTTGCACCCCTAGTATAAAATCTAGTTTAAATCATGGACCGCATAAAAAGGAATACTTATTATTCGATCCATATCCAGACACAAGAAGTCCAATGGGAACAATAATCTATATGGAAATCCATAAAACACTAAGATTTAGATCAGTTAAACAAAGTGATAGAAAAAGGAATTACTGAGTAGCTTAAGAGAGCAGATATGACTGCTATAGATGGCTCAATAAAAAATAAACGAGTATTCCTCTGGATGGTAAAAGAATATATGTTGTCCCATCCACTACAGCAAAAAGAATTCCTGAAGGACCTGCATATTGAGGTCCAATAAGTGTGTGTATCCTTGTAGGTATGTCTCTTAATCATAGTAGTCACGGCGCTAAGCGCACCCAAGGCGACAGGGGGCCCTGTTGCCTAGGCGCGAGGCGAAGGCGAAGGCGCACAAAAAGCGCAAACTAGGCGTATGAACTAAAAAAAATTAAATTAAAATTTTTTTCACTTA
>CATIWQ010803037.1:0-13659 GCA_949673415.1 Euphorbia schlechtendalii
CAAATCAATAGTTCCACGAAGATAGCTCATTATATGTTTAATTCCATTCCAATGTCTTCGTGTAGGTGCCGCACTATATCTTGATAACAAATTCACAGAAAATGCAATATCTGGCCTTGTATTATTAGCAAGATACATTAAAGCACCTATTGAGCTAAGATATGGTACTTCAGGATCAAGTACTTCTTCATTATTTTCTCGAGGATGAAAAATATCATTTTTCACATCAAGTGATCGTACAACCATTGGGTTGCTTAACGAATGTGCTTTGTCCATATTAAAAAGTTTTAGGATCTTTTATGTATAATTTAATTGATGCACCAAAAACCCCTTTTCTAGGTGCTCAGTTTGTAAACCAAGACACAATTTTGTCTTTCCCTGATCTTTCATTTTAAATTCTTTCTTTAAAGAATCAACTGCTTTTGGAATCTCTTCTGAAGTTCTAATTATATTTAAGTCATCAACACATATTAAGATGATAATAAAATTGGATCCCGATCTTTTTATAAAAACACAAGGATAAATTTGATCATTTTTATAACCATATTTCAATAAATATTAACTTAGTCGATTATACCACATGCGACCAGATTGTTTTAATCCATACAATGATCTTTGCAACTTAATTGAGTAGAGTTCTCGTTTGTCACATTTTTCTGACGATTTTAATCCTTCAGCGATTTTCATATAAATATCATTATCAAGTGAACCATAAAGATAAGCTGTAACAACATCCATTAAGTGCATTTGTAAATTTTCTTGCGCTGCCAAACCAATAAGATATCTAAAAGTTATTGCATCCACCACTGGAGAATATGTTTCTTCATAATCAATCTCAGGTCTTTGGGAAAAGCCTTGTGCAACCAATCTAGCTTTATATCTTACTATTATATTTTTCTGATTTCTCTTTCTTATAAAAACTCATTTATAACCAACATGTTTTACATCTTGTGGTGTTCGAGCTACAGGTCCAAACACATTTCATTTTTCAAGAGAATTCAACTCTGCTTGAATTGCTTCTTTCCATTTTTACCAATCACTTCTATTTTGACATTCTTGAATAGATTGTGATTCATGAGCTATATTCTCATTTTCAATATCTACTACCATATTATAGGTAAAAATATGGTCTACAATTGTTTTGTCTCTATTCCATCTTTTCTCATTATAATTTATTTGAATCTTTTCATTTTCAACAACTTCAGGTGTTTGTACTTCAGATGCTTGCACTTCTTCCGGAAGTGTATCAATATTTATATCCTCAACAAGAGTATCATTATTATCAATAAATTTCCTTTTTCTAGGATTTTTATTTTTTAAACCAATAGGTCGTCCACGCTTTAAGCGTGTTAGAGTATTATTAGCAGGTTGTTCTTCAAGAACTTCAATACGAATTGGTACATTTACTGCCGGTATATGCGATTTCGTTACTCGTTTAGGATTAGCAAGTGCATTGGGTAACCGATTTGCTAAATTAAGAAGATGAATAATTCTTTGAACTTCAAGTTCAAAATCATTTGATTTAAGATCCATATGAGAAAGTAATGGGACACTCTATATTAATTCTTTTCCAAAATTATATTTCTATTCTCTCCTCCTAAATTTGGAAAAGTGCTTTTATCAAAATGACAATTTGCAAAGCGTGCAGTAAACATATTTCCAGTTAATGGCTCGAGATATTTAATTATTGAAGGAGATTCATAGCTAACATAAATTCCTAATCTCCTTTGAGGACCCATTTTAATCCTCTGTGGTGGAGCAATTGATATATATACCGCACAGCCAAAAACTCTAAGATGAAAAATATCAGGCTCGTAACTAGAAGTTAATTGTAATAGAGAATAGTCATGGTAACTTGCTGGTCTTAATTTTATAAGATTTGCTGCATGCAATATTGCATAACCCCATACTGTACTAGGGAGATTTGTTCGCATAATTAATGGTCATGCAATTAATTGCAAACGCTTAATAAATGATTCTGCTAGACCATTTTGCGTATGAACATATGCTACAGGATGTTCAACTTTTATCCCAATTGACATGCAATAATCATTGAATGTCTTAGAAGTAAATTTTTCAGCATTATCAAGATGAATTATCTTAATGAAATAATAAGGAAATTGTGCTCGTAATCTTATAATTTGAGCAAGTAATCTTGCAAAAGCCATATTTCTTGATGATAATAAACATAAATCAGACCACCTTGTTGAAGCATCAATTAAAACAATAAGATATTGAAATGGTCCACATGGTGGTTGAATCGGTCTACATATATCACATTGTTTTCTTTATTAAAAATGCTGGTGATTCAATTTCAACCTTAACTTTAGAAGGTTTTATTATTAATTTCCCTTGCGAAAAGCAGCATAGAAAAATTTATTATATTGAATAAACTTCTGATTTTTCAACGGATGCCCATGTGCATTTTCAACAATTTTTCTCATCATTATCGAACCAGGATGACCTAGTCGTTCATACCAAATTTTATATGTATCCGAATCTATAAACTTCTGGTTTATAGTCAAATTTACCTCAATCATATTAATATATGTGTAGAACAAACCAGATGAAAGAGTATAAAATTTTTCAATTATACATTTCTTACTTGAAATAATTTTTGTAATATGAAGAAATTCTTTGTTGTCTTCCTTCTCAGTTTCAATCTGATATCCATTTCTGCAAATATCTTTAAAACTTAATAAATTTCGGAGGGAATTTGGGAGAAAATAATGCATCATTTATAATAAGTTTTGTTCCCCTTTGTAATATAATATTAGCTCTTCGGGAGCCTTCAACCATTTTTGTTTTACCCGATATTGTGGTAACAATTGTTTCACCCATTTTTAGAGTAGAAAAATATTTCACCTCTTTGAGAATAGTATGGGTAGTGGCACTATCCATAATACATAAATTTGCTTCATTTGCCTTGATGTTATATAATACCGGGAAAGAATTCATTTTCTTCAAGAAATAAAGACAAGTTATTATTAATTTATAAAATAAAAATTACATTAAACATAATAATAAGCAATACATATATCAAAAGCATAAAGTAAATAAATTATTATTATTCATATTTTTCTTTTCCACCAGTGCTGGGTAACAGAAAATCTTCCAATTCAATATATGTCATATTAATTGGGTCATAATTGTCCAGTATTAAATTAGTCTTTGGTTCAGTACTTTTCTTAAGATCAGCCTGGTATAAGGCCACTACATGTTTAGCGGTTCTACAAGTTTGTGACCAATGACCAGTCATGCCGCATTTATAGCATTTATTTTCAAAACTTTGATTGTTACACTTCTGGTAACTATCATTATTTTTCCACTTCTGGTGGCTATTACTATTTTTCCACTTCTTGTGAGAATTATTATTATTATATCCTCTTCCACGATCACGGCCATGACCATGACCTCTACCTCGACCACGACCATTCCTGCGGCCGTGTCCATTATGATTGTCATTATCACTATGAATCATCGCATTTTCTTCTGACAATGAATATGTTCCTGTGGGTCGTAGTTCATGATTTTCAAATACCAATTGATTTCTTTGCTCAGCTAAAATGAGAGCAGCAATTAATTCATTGTATTTCTTATAGCCTTGCATTCTATATTGTTCCTGCAGGATAACATTATTGGGATGGAAAGTGAAAAATGTATTTTCCAGTAATTCATCGTCAGATTTTGGCTCTCCACATAATTTCAAAATTAAAGTAATTCTAAAAAGTTCAGAATTATATTCACTTATAGAATTTTTATCTTGTAATCGCAAGTTATTCCATTCATATCGAGCTTGTGGTAGAGATACTTTCTTTAAGTGATTGTACCTGTCTTTCAGCTGTTTCCACAGATCTGCAGGATCTTCAACAATCAGGTATTCTGCCTTAAGTCCTTCATCAAGGTGACGGCAGAGAAGAACTAAGGCCAATGCTTTATCTTGTGCTGAGGCATTATTATTTTCAATGATACATCTATCAAGACCCAATGATCTTACATGTATTTTTGCATCGAGCACCCAAGTTAAGTAGTTTTTCCCAGATACATCAAAATGAGCAAAATCAAGATTTTTCATATGAGACATATTTGAGAATAAAATCACACCTTACTTTAAGAATATTTGGTTGGATTTTTAACAGAGCAAGGTCGTGCCGATGTATAACTACAAAAATATTATAGCTATAAGAGGATAAGCATAAGAGAATATGAAAGAGATTTTATTTCTTATCTCTAAGGTGTAATGAATAAGGAAAAATTGAATCCAATTTATAGGAAAACTCAATGGCACAAACCGGAAATAATAGGAAACATAAGGTCCCGCACATATTGTTGCATAGTATAGCATAGTGGATGGCGGCCGAAAGGATCAATAATTCAACAAATATATTATATAAAAAGTATTACATATTTAAAATGAAAAAATAGAAAACATAAAATTTTATCGTTTTTCTTACATATAAATTTTTTCCATTTCGATACAAAAATTTTTGAAAACAAACTTCTTTAAGTGTCTCATCTTGATCTAAAGTATCACAAGTTTCTTAATATTTGTGACTGGAAGTACATTGTTTCACGATATGAAATTTGGAAGAATCTTTTACAGCAAGGAGTGAGGACACTATGATGTATAAGATTTATAAAAACTGAGCTAATTTTTTGTGAGTAAAAAAAATTCAACTATCATTGTTGAAAAATATATGTACCTTGAAAAATGTATCTAGACAACACATGTGTGGAAAAAAGTTGGCTTAAATAGTGTAACCGATAATAAATCGATTAGACACCTCGTAACATTCCAAGAATATAAATTTTTAGGTGAATATTTTTAAAACAGTTGAAATAATATAGAAAAATATAATTTGATAAAGATTAGCATTACTCAAATTTAAATATTATTTAATACTCCTTCCGATTCCTAATATTTGTAATTTTAGACTTTATATTTTGGTTTCTAATATTTATCATTTTAAAATATCAATGTGATTTTTAACAAGATTTTCTTAATTTACCATTGCATTAATTAGGAAAGATATTAAGTGTGGATTAATTTATAAGATGGTAATTAAGAAGATAGAGAATTTTATTATAAAGTAAAATGATTAAAGTAGTCATTTTATAGTGCATTAAATGTCTTATTGGTTTTGATGAAAATTCTAAAACGACAAATATTAGGAATCGGAGGGAGTAAAATGAAGTTGAGAACTAAGATTTTTGAATAATTAATATATAGCCATAATTTTTGCATGCGTGACACAACTTATTCTCGTTACAGTTTTTAAATAATTTTTTTTATTAGTACGCGTGTTGGGATATACATTATGGGCCCTTAAAATGAAAATGAATTTCAAATTAATTGTTATCTTTCTTAACTTGTTAACAAAATTTAGATGTTACCCTCAAATTTCAAGATTATTAGATAGTATTTTATGTTCTTCCCTCTCAAACCCGAAGTTGATACGTGACGTTAAAGAAGAACAAACTGATACAAGTTTATCAAAATCAAAGGCTTATTATAACTTTTACTATCCAACTTTTGTTGCCAAGGTAAGGTAGATGTTTATGTATATTACCTAAAATGAATTATCAGAAATAAATAAAATAAATCGATTCAGACCCATAAAAGAAACATGTAATAATACTATGATAGATTAGAATACAAGCTATGCAAAAATGGTTATGAATTATTTTTGGTGGGATTAGAGTAAAAGCAGTTAAGGTTGTTAAAGGAGCAATTATTGAAAAGAAGAAGATCGTCGTCCTGATATCTTTTAACTAAAAACACCCTAAAAGAGAAAATGTATATTTAAAAAGGTAAATCTTAACATGCTTTTCAATTTTATTTTTCGACATCATATTACAGTTTTAAAGTATAACAAATTAAATTTTCTTTGATTTTTTCTACCATTAGAATCAATTTAATGTCACTCATGAAAAAAAAAGGTCTTGAAATTTCATTATTTGATTTAATTGAATAGTTGAACCGAGCAGAATAAATTGAAAATCAGATAGATTATTAATTACAGATGGAATAAACTGAAATTAAAAAAACTATTGAATCGAACTGAATTATTATATTGATTTATATATTTTGATTTTATATGTTTTAGTGATTTTTATACAATGGTGTAATTGAATAATTATAACTATTTATTTTCACAACATACATATATAAATGTATAACATCTTAAATTTCAAACATATTGCACAAAATTGAAATAATTAATTAAACTTCATAAAATTTTATAAATTACTAATTATGTTTATATGAAAATGTATATAATACACAATTAAGAAAATAAGTTAAAATAAAGAATGAAAGAAATACATTTTATGATAGCAAAAAAAAATTGATAATAATTCTTTAGTCTGTTATTCAGTTAGATTCAATTTTATTCACATATGAGTTGTTTTACAAAAAAAAACAAAAAAAAAAAAAAGAAAAATCTTCTACATTAGTAAACAATAAAACTTTAAGATTAAGATCATTAAAATAGCTTTTTAATAAAAAATGAAATGGAAATACATTTCCAATTTCAATTATAAAAAACAGATCAAAGGTAATGAAAATGGAATATGGAACCCACAGCAACCCAATTTGTCTGCTTTATAATCTGGATTAATCATCTTATTTAAATTCTATAAAAAAGCCCCCACTAGAAACTCGGAGTGCGCGACACCTGTCAACCTCCCAACTACGTTCCTAACCTAACAAAACGCCATTTCAGTTTTCAACTAACATCTCACTTCCACTTATGTCTCCCAGCTTTTCAATGTAATTTTTTATTAACATTTTGCCTCCCATCAACAAATAAATCCAATTAATAGATTTAGTAATTCAATTTTTAAAGTGATAACAACAAATTATTATCAAAAAAACAACTTTAACCTTGGAAAGCAACGTAAAATATGACCTAATTAAGGAAAATATATCAATAGAACATTGAATATCTTCGCATCTTAAATACATTGATTGAGGTCTTGATTTAGTAGTTAAGATGAGAGTTGTGAACTTTGAAAGTATCATGTTCAAGTCACGGATTGAGAATTTTTCTTTTCATATGATGCAAGGTCAAATAAAACAATTTTTTCTTTTTTAAAAAAAATACACAATTGGACTTTAACATGTTTTATTGTTTTACTTTTATCATTATATCCATTACCGATCTACTAATTAATGCACTTTCATCAAATCCACAAAACAACAAATTACAGGATAATTAAATATTAAAAAAATATAACCTTTCAATTGACAGTAATTCTATATTGATACCGGTTGTTTAACACCCGTTGACACTATACACTCTTCATCATCCATCTTATTTTCATATTATGGTGGAGATCTAACTACCCAAAGATGAATTGTAAAGATTGTAAAATGTAAATGGATGTCAAACAAGCTGGTGTCAATATAGAATTGCCGTTTAATTAAAAAGCATATTATGTTTAAATAAATAATTTAAATTTTTTAATTAATTAGTTGATTCAAATCCAATCTAGCTTTTTAAGTCAATCATTTACAAATATGCTAGCACTAGTCGATAATGGTTTAATTATTCCCATTAGTTTTCAACTACACCTAGATATTTATCTTTGTGCTCCACTCATTTAGTTAAGTTTTAATTAATAACTTAGGAAATTATTAGATGAATAATTAGCATGCTAATTAATCATTGCCATTCAAAATCACTATCAACTTAGTGCAAGCTAACAGTCGTATATATTTTTTTTATATAATTAAGTTAAATTTTAGGGAATTAGAAATTCAAACTCAAAATTTTGATAAATAATGATAATGCAATAATATGTAAAAGAACTTGATTTTCAACTTCAAAATAATTGTTATTCAATATAATTTCAAATATCCACATATACTATTCAGATGATGAAATTATATAATACACGTATAGATATATTTTTGGCTTCATTATTGAGCTAGTTTCAACTGGATATTTGAGAATATTACGAAATTAAGATGATCCCTAGAGTGAACAGATTCCTAAGTCCTAACTTCTATCAAATAGTTGAAAAATATGATTGAATGAAAAAAGAATCTTTAATTAAGAATTTTGCGATGTTGAAAACAAATAAAAATACTAATAGTAATTTTTATTCTAGGTTTCATTGAGATATGCAATATTTCAAGATAATTATGCGAATAAAAGTTTTAATTAGTCAAACTGATATGACAAATTTGGATATAACTACGTAAGAGAACATAATGTTTACTCGAGTTTTTTATACCCATTAAAAGGAATTTTAAGAATACTCTTAAATTAATGTGTTGAAATAATTGGTACAAAATTACCTACATACTTTTACTTTGTTTTTTAAAAGTGACTAATTTCCTCATTAACTTGTAGACACCTAATAGGAGGGGATAGTTGATTACTCCATACCAGAAATCAGAATTAGATCCTAGAATCTCTGTTTAACGGTTTCATTAATTCCTTTTTTTGTTGTCCATTTATATTTATATTATCAATACATTTTTGTCATTTTCCCTGTATTAATTAGGAAATAAAATCTTTAAGTTTTGGTTCGCCCGACCATCACCTCTTAAAGAATTTAAAAAAATATAGGTTCAAACCAAGTTGGTTAAAATGCAAAATAATTAAGAAATTTACTATTCATTGACCAATTTAGTATACATTTATAATTAAGAAGAGACGTATTTTATATAAAAAATTAGATGATAAATTAGCTTTCAAAGTGTAATAAATGTTTTTTTGATTTTGATAATTCAATTACATAAACTAATAAAAGTAAGGGAATAAATTGTTTTTTATGATAACTTCTATTTTATCAAGAAAATTTTGGATTATATTTTATTAGTATACGTTACTTGCAAACACTTACACAATGATCATATTAATAATATTACATAGTTAAATATAGAGGGCATCAATGGAATCAATAAAACAAAAATTTAAAAACAACATTCTAGTACGAGGATAATAAAAAAATAAAACAAGTTGAGGGCTAAAAAGCGCACCTACTCATATGATGAAGGATGCCACAGCTTCCAATTAGCCCCTAAAAATTTGATGGACTCAAAAAATTCTAGTGCTTGCAGATTAATTTGTTTATTCTTATTTACATAAATTCGAGTTGAATTGGTGGTATTCGCCTTTTAGCTTTAAATTTTGATTTTTTCTATATAAAAGTATAAATTTACTTATCATCTCTCCATATCAGAATCGAAAATGGCTCTTCTCATGTGTATTGAGCGTATATTACCAATTGAATTAGAGTTGTAACTTACATAAATGTGCAGATTTATAAGTATAAATTATAAATCTTGTTATTCCAAGTGAGGGAACTGTGGTAATTAACTAACACAATTTTATCTATGATAATTTTTTACACAGACATTTTTTCACTACCGAAGAATAAAATAGTTTATTAATAAAGATCAAATTCTATTACATTATAATTAAAGATAACATGTAATAAATCAAATCTTCTTATTTGTCAAAGAATTAACCGGATTAACTAATAAATGTGCAGATTTATAAGTATAAATTATTCGAATACTAGAAAACATTTTGAATATTTATTGCAATCTATTCAAAGTGGACAACATTATTATTTAATGCATTAACTACATTATTTTATCTATGTTAATCTTTTATATATTGACATAAATAATATAAATTTAAGGTATATAATTATTTCGAAAATGCCCATTAATTATAATTACTATTTTAATTATCAATTTTATTTTCTCATATTATGCTCAATATTGTTACATGTAACATTTTATGGGACTGCATATATTTAAAAGTAATATTTATAATCAAATTTATTATTGATGATATAATATTGATATAAAATTATTAATTTATAAATATATATTATTTGCATGTAGTTAATAATATTTTAAAAAATTGATTGGATTATATAGAATGTTAAGTACTTTGTACTAACGTATTTTTACCACAAAAGGTTTCGAGGGTATTTTAAAATATTTATAAGCAAATAATTATCGAAGAATACAACAATAATTAAATATCAAACACAATTTGCTACTCTTTTTCTTGTTGGAAAGGGATTGAGTTCGAGTTACGTAGAAATATTTTCAAAAATTTTCTTTATTATCTAATGAGTAAATAATGATAGTTTTTTCATAATTGACTAAACAAATCACCACCCCAATGTGTTTTACAAATCTAATTTATATATACATCATTAAATTTCACTTGTTTTACACTATTATACCCATATATACGTATATTAATAAGTCACTCTTTTATCAAAAATTACAATAAAGTGATTTTATAACAAAACCAATGTATCTGGTGATATCTATATAAGATCACATCACATGCAATATATATGATAAAATATATGGTGATATGAAAAGTCATCGATACGAATGCTGAAAAGTACAGTAAATAAAGAAAAGCATATTGGAATAAAAGAAACAGTACCTGTTTTAGAAATTGAATTCAATTCAATAGTTACCTTACACAGTAACTTTCTTTTGCAACCCTTCTTTATAGACTATTCTTTTTCTTCTTCTAAAGATAAACAATATAGCATATTCCCCTCTATTCAAACCACGGGGCCATATTGGTTATCACATGCATCGTAATTTGAACGCTACTATTAACACATCTATTTTATTTCCATAGAAACATAATTTCTACAGTATTTACAATTTCCATATATTAATAAGAATATTACGATATCTATTTATTGTAAAGCAATTTCATTCATAGTTTTCTTTTTGGCCTATAAGTGAGACAAGAATTCGAAATTCCATTGATATTTTTTTTGAAAACTGCAATAAATATAATTTTTTTTTACTATTGATCTCGGTAAGAATTTAAATAAAAACATCAAATGAATATAATTAATGGGACACGTTGTGTTGCTACACTAGGGTTGTCACACTTTACAACACAAATGATCTTTATCCCTTGTAATTCAATGGTAGTATCCAAGATAAATTACAGCCATTAACTTACAAGGAATCCAATGGTAGGGTTGTCACATTTTGCCACACAAGTGATCTCCATCCTTGATTCCATTGTAATCAAATGATAGTTCCAGTGGTAGGGTTGTCACATTTTGCCACACAAGTGATCTCCATCCTTGATTCCATTGTAATCAAATGATAGTCATATAATGATAGTTTCTTAGTTAAAATTTCAGCTATAAAATTGCAAGGAATCCAATGATGAAAATCACTATATGTGCCTAAGTGTGACAATATATCATTTCCGATAACTAGTAATTATGTTTTTATATTTATTCGATGCCAATTTCGAGAAAATATTTTATTGATGAAGGAAAATAAAGTAAATATATGATAATATTGTTAGAGAGTAAACAGTTCTATACTTAATTTATATAGTTTATTTTTAAAAATTTAATAACTTCAAAAAAAATTATTATAAAATAAGAAGTGTTTTTATTAGAGAAGTTTCAGTTCTTCAAATACGTAGAAATCATTTGAGAGCTAAAAACCAATAATATATTACACTCCAGAGTCCAGACCAATGTATATTATTGCCCGAAACATTTAATATTGATGGTGTGATTAAAATAATTAATTTTGACTCTCAACCCTATTCGAAATAGATTATGTATAAAGAGAATACATAGGACTAGTGGATGGGGGCGAAAATGTAGATTTTTATTTTCTACATATGAAGATGTCTCAACTGTCACTCACCGACATTTTATTCTTAGCCACTCATAAATGAAAATACAATAAAACACAAAGAATTGATCCTAACTCCTGATTAATTAGAATATATAGTTAAAGAAAAATAAGAGTTGTCACTTCATTGTCTTTAAATTTCATAAAGCATATGAAAATAACCCAACTTGTCATCTTTTTAGCATCCATACTTCGAATTTATTCATCTCTCCTACAACAATTTCAAATTCCTTAACAAATTTTAATATAGAGAATTCAAATTCCAACTCTCTTTTATTAGAGAAAAAAAATTAGGAATGAAGTACATAAAAACATATGTTAAAACGTTTAAAACTTGAAGTAAATTTAGTAAATTTACAAGTGACATATATATATCACAATAACATATATAATTTAACCATATTCTCCATTTTATCGTAACTCAATTGATACATCTCTCAAAGTGAAAGATTTTGGTACAATACCCAACCTCTTCAAATTACTTATTTATTAAAAAAACCTCATTCCCTAGTTTAAAATTTTTGAATTCAAAGACAACTCTATTTATAAAATTGGACTGCGATATTGCGATATGTAATATAAACTAATTTTTGGTATAAGAATCTTGTGAACATCATAAGTAATCAATTTTTCATACATGAAACCATTAGGTTTTGATCTAGTAGTCACATCTCCCTCCTAAAAGTGGAGCAAGAAGATAAGGACCTGAGTTCGAGTTTTAGGTTTTTTAAAAAACCAAAAAATTCATATCACTAAAAAATTGGCTTAATACATCATTAGGTACCTGAACTTGTCCCAAAAAACCTCCTGCCCCCCTGGACTTTCAAAATGACCCAGTAGCTCCCTCAACTTTAAAAAAGTGAGCTCGTAGCTCCCTCAACTTTAAAAAAATGTACCACTTTGCTCTCTCTATGCCACGTGTCATCTTCTGGTTGGTTTGACTTTTCAAAGATGAAAATTTTCTTATTTTCTCCCTCCAATCAGAAGTTGACACGTGGCATTGAGGGAGCAAAGTGGTGCATTTTTTTAAAGTTGAGAGAGTTACGGGGTCACTTTTTTAAAGTTGATGGAGCTACGGGGTCATTTTGAAAGTTCAGGGGGGCAACAGGTTTTTTAGGACAAGTTCAAGTACCTAGTGATGTATTAAGCCTAAAAAATTCAATTCCATACATGATATAGTAGTAACACTCACATTATGCCAAAGTGCATTCACATAGAAGAATTGTTGCGGAAACGACTAGCAAATTATAAAATTGATGCAAAAAACCAAATAGAGATAACACCAAAATTTAATGAGGTTCGGCCAATTATGCCTACGTCTTTCGACACTACCAAATTAATATTTCACTTGAAGAAATATTACAAGAGAGATTTAGAAGATACAATTGCCTTAAGAATAAGGAATGCTAATTGTTTTTGGGATGAAATTGAAGTGAAGGGTTTAGGCCTATTTATACAAAAATTAAGCCACCCACCTATTGATGATCAACCACTCCATTTGATAAATTTGCCAACCAAGTTAGACTTTGTCAATTGTAATTACAAATCTCTACCTTGACAAAGTCCACATCTTCAATCTCTCATCTTTGTGTAATGTCCTTCACTGCAGCATTCAAGTTTTGACAGTATTGATCAAGTTCAAACAGTATTGGAACTTGATCGAATTTACCACCTTTGTCAACATATCAGCTGGATTCTCAGTGGTTCGAATCTTCTGAATTACAACTCCACCTTCTTCGAGAACCTCTCGAATGAAATGATAACGAACATCAATGTACTTCATCCTTGCATGATAAACTTGATTCTTTGCCAACATGATAGCACTCTGACTATCGCAATGTACTTTTACATGCTTCTGTTGAATCCCTAATTCACCAAGCAACCCTTGAAGCCAAATTACCACTTTTATAGCCTCTGTGCATGCCATGTATTCTGCTTCTGTCGTAGACAAAGCAACTGTTGACTGTAATGTAGACCTCCAACAAACTGGT
>CATIWQ010803385.1:0-31453 GCA_949673415.1 Euphorbia schlechtendalii
GAATATCTATATACTTTTATCTTTTCTAATCTTTCATGCATTTATCTATCCATCCATCATTCCAATCCTACACAATTAAATAATCTATTTTATTTTTCTTTTGTTCTGTTCCTCTATTTGATCTTTAGAGCTAGTCCTTCCCTGTGGGATCGATATCTTTTAAAACTACATCGCAATTGTATACTTGCAGTTATCTTCATTTTTCTATTTGATAAGAGCTACTGACAACACCTATACTTTACATGAATAAGTTTTTGGCACTGTTGATATATAGCCAAACTCTTCGCGTAAAAGTTATTAAATTTATCAGTAGAAAAGTGGTGAATAAGGGCCTAGTGAGAGACGAAGGAGAGTTCATTCAGAGGATGCATGGAGACCTTGCCAAGGGCAAGGGCAATGGGCGAACCATAGTTGGAGTGATGAGTACAGAGTCGGAGGAGCGAGTGTTTTCCAAGAAGTTGAGGAGGATGAGGATGGCCGACACCTAGGTAGAGGCATCTAGAGGATCGATGCTTTGTCGTGAGGCTTCTGATGATGACATCGATCATGCTAGCATGATCCTTGAGTCATTCTATGGAAGAGAGGAGTCAGATGGCTCTCCTATTAATGACTGAGTAAAGATTTGTAGATGATTGGCTAGTGTGGCCAGTTCCTTTTTTACACTTTGTACTACTTGATACATTGTGGCCCCTTTTTGTTGTACATTTGTTACCTTGGATGCATATTTATTTTATTTGTCTTCGACATGGCTTTTTCCGCGTTCCCGTACTTTTTCTTCAAAACATTTTTTATTCATTTGATTGCCTTGTTTTCTCTCAGACTAGTGTATGTACTTGCAGGTGTTCATGACTGAAGTTCTGGTTTTCTTTGAAATACAACTGATACGATGCTGCTGGAAATGAGATGTCAATGTCATTGGAAAATTCTACCACTTATAAATATATACATCAACACCGACGTAAGAAACATTGGTGTCAACATTGCCAACATACGCATCAATATTGCCAATTTTGGTATTGATATTGAAAGGTCAATGTCGGTGTTATATTTTAGGTTGTTTAGATTTTCTCTTATTCTCATGGTGTCTCGATACCAACAACTCTGGGCCTTCCTCCGTACCATAAATTGGAAAAAATTGAAACCCTTTGGTCTATGGGGCTTCATTATCTTGCCTTTCTCCCAATAAACAAGGCTCTAGTTCATGCTGCCTTGTCTTTTTGGGACTCGGATATTCATGTGTTCCATTTTACTACCCAAGAGTTGTGCCCCATGATTGAGGAATTTCAAGCTATCTTAGGCCTCCTTGCCCCCAGAGCTTTCCCATTATTATTCCCACTTACCAATTTGGGGTTACAGATACATTGAGAGGTTTGTGGAATTTAGACTCGGTTCATCCTTTCTTGTCTCAATCACCTGCTCCTCTAGGATTTAGAGTTATCTTAGTCTTGGGTTGGTGTGTAAATGCCCCTGGATCTCATTTAGCTTGGCCCTTTATGGTAGCCCTTCTTCTGATGGTTGATTTTATCTACGGCTCCAAGCTAATTGCCCCATTTTGACTCATCTACATTATATATCTCCTTTCTTGGGGGCATTCTCCTTATGCACTAGAATTGGCCGAGTGCTTAGTTGTTATGGATGTTGCTACTGTTGAGCGAGAATTAGTCGATGATCATTTCACACTCCTCTAGGTAATTTATTTGTACTAACCCTTGATGCTTTGCATGTTCCTACTCAAACTATCTTCCTTGTAGGTGTGGTTATTAGAGAAATTGTCTTTTAATTCTTGCTCTTGGTGCAAATTTCTCTCGATACACTCGTATTTAGTATAGCATGCACGGTCCTGTCAATGATTGTCATATGGAGCTGTGTGAGGATGACTGATTCAAATCATGAGTCGTTATCAGGATCACCAGATCATTTAGGTTTATCCTTGCTGGGCCATCCCCTAAGTAGCCATAGTGATACATGATAGTGTAATTCTCCTACTTGGTTTCTGCAAGTTTACTTTTTATTCCTCCTCTCGGTTGTGTAGGTAGCACAAAAGGTAGCAACAGGTCCTGAGGTTTTCTTATTCAACTCATAGTTGCGATTGGCATCATGAGGGGCTTGATCATATTAAGATGTTGTGGGTGTAGAGAACCCAATATGTTTACTTGGATTACAACTCAATCAAGACAAGTGAGACCGACACATTTTATCATGGTTGGTTAATAGAGATCAAGTCCTTCAGCAATCCTGCAAAGCATTTTCGTCCAATGCTTAATTGGTCCAGGTATGAGAGTAGAGTTGCACCCCTTGATTAATGCTTGGAGGGTGCATGCAGATTGGTGGCGCGGTGGCTCTACTGGTGGGCATTGACATCATTTCCCTATATTGGTTAGTCCTTTGCAAAGTCTATCATGTTATGAAACTATCGTATTTATTCAAATTAGTATTGTGTTGCCTAAATGTGATGTTCTTACCATTGGCATGCATACATTCAAGTGAACACATTCATAATATATCAACATAAATGACATTTTCATTAATGAAATTATCCGAATACAAAAGATTGGATCCTGTCATTAACCAGCTTGTATAGGTTTTCTAGCTAATGAGCTTGCTTTATTTTCTCTCATTGTCTTAATTTTTGCCTAAACCTCCCTTTTAGGTTTTCAATCTAGCAGACTATTTTGTGAAAAATGGCCCTAAATTTTTCTCACCTAAGAGAGAGCTAACCGATGGGTTATTTATATATTATATGTTTTATTTCTTATATTTGGTAGCACTTGAGCCTGTCTTGGTTGACAGCGTTTACAAACTCGTTGCCATCCATCTCCATGATCTTCAATGCCTTTGCCTAAGATGTGTTTTTTAACACAAATGGTCCTTCCCATTTTAGCCAAAACTTTCCTCTTACATCCATGTTCAAAGGTTTTAGTTATTTCATTACTAGATCTCTTGCTTTCAAAGGTTGTTTTTGATGTTTGACCCTGTTGTTGTATGCTCTATCCATCCTCTGTTGATAATTCTGTACATGATCCAAGGCTTTTAGACGATGCACATCTATCATATTGAGTTTCTCAAATCTAGCTTTAACCTTGTCTGGTTCCTCTAACTTTACTTCCAAGGTTACTTTGAGAGATCCTACATCCATTTCCACTGGTAGAATGGCCTCCATGCCATAGACTAGAGAAAATGGGGTCTAATTCATCGGGGATTTGATGCTCTTTCAGTATCCCCAAACTGCCAAGGGAAGTTTATGTGTATAATCCCTATAGTCAATCACCATCTTGCTCAAGATTTTCTTAATTGACTCATTAGCCACTTCTACTACCCTGTTAGCTTGAGGTTTGTAAGGGCATGATCGGTGATGCTCAATGTCGTACATCCCTATCAACTTGATTATTGCTTCTTGAAATTGGGCTCCAATATCCGAGGCGATATGGTGAGGCATCATGTACCGTGCAAAGATAGCTTTTTGATGACCTTGGCCATCTTCTTAGTGGTGATATTAGTGTAGGAATCGGCCTCCACCCATTTCGTGAAGTAGTATACTTCCACCACAATAAACCTATCCCCATTGGTAGAAGAAGGTTGGATCTCCCCACTTATATTTATCCCCCACTTCGAGAATGGTAAAGGAGTAGATAAGTGGTGGAGTTCTACGATTGGTAAGTGACTAATATCCCCATATATTTGGCATGCATGGAATTTCTTTACTTAGTCAATACAATTAGCCACCATGGTTGTCTAGAAGTAGCCTTGTTACTGAATTTTCTTGGCTAGTGCCACCCCATTCATGTGAGGGCCACAATTGTTGGCATACATTCATCTAAATACTAGAAAACTTCTTTCATTGTAAGGCAACACAATAATCAACCTTCACTAGCTATCTTGAATAAATCATCATCAAGCAGTCTAAATTAGATAGCTAGATGACCAATTAAACTACGTTCAAAGTTAGATGCCCCTTCTGGGTATTGGCCATTCATCAAGTAGTTGACGATGTCTGAATACCAACAATCTGTTGATGTGTCATCTTCCATCGTTACCATCCTCAAGTAGTAGGGCCTTTTTGCGGATTATAGGATGACAGGCTTGATTGGCTGGGCTTGGGGTCCCTCCCACATGGATGGTAAGTTGCGAGGGAGTCAATTATTTGATTCTTGTCTCATGGTAAGTGGTAAAAAATAGACTTATTGAACTTGGTAGAGATGTTCCTATGGCATCTAGGTATGGCTTTAGGGATTATTCCCATATTTCCCAATCTCTGGTAATGTGGTTGATGATTAGTGTCGAGTCTCCAATGACATCAAATTGTGGGGTTATCAACACCACTCTTAGGCCTGCCCCATTTCAATTATAGCATAGTTGAAGTACATGGTCCATTCCTGTTGGAGTTCTTAAATCATGGTCAACTACTCATCTAGGAACTCGAAGTTTTCAACACAATCAGAATCAATGGCCTGATTCACGAGGAATTCCACTACTGCTCACCCCTTGATGACCTTCCTGGTTACATGCAGGATGTCAAATTTAGATAGTAGTAGTTTCCATGTAGAGAGCTTACTAGCAAGACTAGGGGAGTGATAACGGTATTTAATTGGATCGAACTTTGCTACTACCTCCACTTTGTAAGACTAGAAGTAGTGATGTAGTTTCTTAGTGAACCATACCATTGCTGCATAGTTTTTCTCTACTAGCATGTCTTTGGACTCGTAATCCAATAATTTCTTACTTAGATAGTGCACAACGTGCTCCTATTGATCCTCATGTTCCTATACCAGTATCGCTCCCACTAAAGATTCTTCGATGGCCAGATAGAAGAATAGCGGTTTTCCCGGGATGGATGGTTTCAACACATGCACGCTAACCAAATATTTCTTAATCTTATCGAATGCCACCTTACACCATATAACCGATTTTTGTTTTCTCAACAACTTGAAGATGGGATCATAGATAGTGGTGAGTTGGGCGATGAACCTGTTGATGTATTGGAGGGATCCTAGAAAGGAGATTACTTCCTTTTCTATCATTCATATTTGCATGTCTTTGATGGACTTATTTTTATCTAAATTCTTTTCAATTCCCTGCTGATTGACAACATGGCCTAGGAGTTTTCCTAAAGTTACGTGAAACACTTTTTCAGGTTTAGGCGGAGGTTGTATTTTTCGATTCGTATGAGAAACCTATCAAGGACAACCAAGTGCTCTTCTCAAGTACTGGAATTTACCAATATGTCATCCACATAGACCTCAACTTCTTTATATCAGATCATGTAACAAGGTAGCAACATCACTTTGATAGGTGGTCCTAGCATTCTTCAACCCAAAGGGCATCACCTTGTAATAGAAAAACCCCCACTCAATAATGAAGGAAGTATTGATCTAGTCCTCTATGGGCATGAGAATATGATTATACCCAGAGAAGCCATCCATGAAAGAATACATAATAGTTATGGTGGCACTACTAAATAAGACATTAATGTGAGGCAAGGGGAAGTTGTCCTTTGGTGAAGCCTTATTTATTTCTATGAAGTCCACACACGCTCAGACTTTCCCTTCCTTCTTTGCAATGAGGATAATATTGGCCAACTAAGTCAAGTACTCGACCACTTCCAGAAATTTATCTTCAGTTTGCTTAGTCACCTCTATCTTGACTTTCTCAACCCATTCTAATCATAACCTTCGTAGCTTTTGCTTCAACGGCTTAATTGGCAGGTCGGTGGGTATCCTTTATTCCATAATTTCTCTATCAACCTAAAGAATGTCCTCATACGACCAAGCAAATGCTACCACGTGTTTTTTAGTACTTTTATCATCTCTCTTTTTTCTTTAGGAGTCAAATCATTAGAAATAGTAATTATTTTTTGTAACTCATTTGTACCTAGATTAATCTCATATAATGATGCATCATGTATGCTAAAAAGATTGTGTATCTTCAGAAAAATGTATGTTGACATCAAGAAGGACAACCCACAAGTAAGCAAAGTTCGGATTCATTGAATTGAATGCCTTGTAGGATGAGTTGTTTACATCATAAATGTTCAATATCTCAAAGATCACCATCCAATTCTTCCTCCATAGGTGGAGGGTCTTCTTTGATAAGGGGTGCCTCTAGCGCATTGTCAAGGGCATGGATGAACTCCAGGATAGGAATCGAAACTTGTGCTTTCAATGGTTGGCGCTTCATCTATGTTATTCCCTCCATAACCATCCTAATAGCCACCTTTAGAGAACTGCTGCTGAAACTCTCTCCCTTATTCTTCTTGGTTCTTCATTTGTGTCATTCCCTCCATGACCTTCCATTTCTCTTTCAAGTTCCTCTTCCTCTAGCTCACGGGTAGGTTCAGGTTCAGATTAAAGCTCATTTTCTATAAACACCTTGGATTTACCTTTATCATTAGCCTTGTTCATTGTCAGGACTAGGCGATTAGGTTGGACGGGCTAGAGTTCGGTAGGCTTGTTGTCGATCACAAAATAGGGGTGATGAGGAGGTTATTCTTTAAGTCAAACATATCGTTGAAAATTTCCAAACTAGGGACCGCTTAGCAATGCTCGATTAAGGGTTCCACCTCACCCTTATATAGTCTTTCCCCCTCTATTTCACAAATGCTCACCATATTACAAAAGAGAGGTCTCTTATGCTTGTAGATTTTGTTCTTAATGGCGAAGCCCAAGCTAAACCTTTGAACAAATGGAATGGGGATCAACAATTTCAATTACACCTTGATGGTACTTCCCTAAACTCTTGTCTAACACGTTCCCTTGGCATTTCATGATATGTTTAAGTCCACGAGAGAAGTGGCAGTAACCTATGGGTCTTACCTCTTCTTCTTATCGTTGGTTACCATGGCAATCCTAAGACCGTGAAATTCTTCCTCGGCGAAGGCTTCTATTGCCATAATGGATTCTTTATCTACCTCGATAATCACCTGCTCCCCTTGGTGGATCAATTTGATCTTTTGGTAGAGGGTTGATGTGATGGTGCCCAAAGCATGTATCCATGGCCTTCCTAAGAGTAGGGAGTAAGAAACGGGATGTCAAAAACCATGACCTTAACTTCAGAACCCAAGCCATTCACTTTTACTTTCGCTAAAAAGGTACCCACTACTCCTCTCCTTGAGTTTTCATAAGCTTGGATCACCTTATCAAACTCTCCAACATGCTCTCATTCATCTCGAGGTGTTGTAGGACCCTCAAAGGGCATAAGTTTAGAGCTGAACCATTATTGACCATGATGCATGGGATACATCTATCTAGATTATTCACCCTAATGAAGAGTGCTCTATTGTCGTTTCTATTCTCCAGGGGTAAGTTTTAATCATCGAAGGAAATGGTGAGGAACTTGTTGGGATTCCCTTTTCAATGGTCGTGCACATTGTTATGATAAGCGTGGTTTGAGTTGCATCCATCTCCATCATCTTGTTAGACTAACTCCCTCTAATGTGATGTAGAGAAGCGTAATAGCTGCCAGATATTGTATTTGGTTTGTGTACCCTTTAGCTGGTGCACAAAAGTTTGAATAACCAAGTCATCCTCCTCCACCATTAGGGGAAGGGGTGGTTCAACATATTCCTTGGATGTTTCTTCAATGGCTGAATTTTGCAACTAGATAGGGCCTTCGGATCTAAACACCTTCCCACCATGGGTTATCTGTAGAATCCTGTTTTTGATGATCATGGTTTTCATGGGTGTCTACCACGAATATTGGGCCTCATCCCTGACCCGCTTAGGATTTCGCAGCTAGTACTCATCTAGGCTTATTGGTTTGGCCCCATATACGATGGTTTCCCCTTCCACTGAGCTTGGTTCTTCTTTCTTATTCTTCCTTCTACACCTGGGCACATATGCATCCAAATCTATAGGGATCAGACTCACGACTGGCTCACTAGTCACTCCTATCATACTTTTTGATTCATAAGCGGAGTCAAACAAGTTAAAGGGTCCGGATGCTTCGCCCTCATTTACAGCACCTAACCCTATTAAATTTGGTACAGAATTAGATTGAAAGATCATCATGAAAGCATAGTAGTGGGTAATCTCGACCCCACCATAAGAACCTGATCCTCCTCTTCATTGAGTAACCGATCTAGCAAATAACCTCAACTCACTAATTCCTTGAAAGTTGCAAAGTTATAAGTGGTAAGATTATTTTGGTACTTTGGAATGGCCCCTTTGATCATCAATCTCACTAGAATTTCCTTCGAGGGTATCTTCTTGATCACCACCTGTACTACTATCCACCGGTGAGCATATTCCTAGAATGGTTCATACTCTCTAGTTAACAAGCAACGAGCTTCTTGAGTACCATGGGTGGCATTTCTTTGTATATCAAGGCTGGTTTGAAAGCCCTAAATATGCTCTTCTAGTCTTTCTTGATCGCCTCTAGTTGGTTCATATACCAATCGCCTGAGAGGTGTATTAGTAAACATGAGAAGAAGGTGTCCAGCTTCTCATCAGAGAGTCCTTGAGCTCGTATGAGGGTCTCGAATTTCATCAAATGTAAGGATGGTGTATCACTATCTTCGAAAACTAGCATTTCATACAAATTGACGTGGGAGTAGGAGCATTGTACTGACCTTAGGAATCTCAAAGCCCTTGACCCTTCCTCTAGTTGGGCCATTACCTGATCAAGGTTGCTACTAGAACCGATCATCATTATAAACTCCCTGATAGTCTCGTTTTCACACCTCAGAATCCTCTATTCTTCCACCCTATCTAATTATGGACAAGAAGTACTTTCCTATTCCATTCCACCAGTCTCCTTCAAAATTAACTCTTCTGTGACCCCAATCGATAACTCTTCCTTATTTTGGGTATCCTCAAAGGACTCTTGGGTGGTTTCCCTCTCCATCGTGCTTTCCTTAACCGGACCTTTCCTGAGATTGGCCCTCGTGATTATTTTCATTACTCGATCACCCGCTATACATGATCCCACCATGTTGATTTGTTACCTAGACTCTTTGATCAACCAGTCACACCTTGCAGCCATATCAAACAAATCCTCAAAATTTTAGAGATTCATCAAGCCGAGACGTGCATCATGACCTCAATGGTCATCCAACGATGTGCGTATTTCTTGAAAGATTCTAATTGTTTTGGACACAAGTTGTTAGCTCCCTCAACGTGGGCTTTAGCTTCTCCATGTATATGAAGGCCCTTTTGAACGCTTCTGAGTGCCCCCAATCACTCTTCAATGCTTCTGACTAGTTTCCATACTATTCTCCATCTTCTTTTGTTAAAGAACACAAAAATAACTTATCAAGGTTAGAGTCGGGGAGTCCTTGGGCTCTCATGAAAGTCTCGAATTTGAGGATGTGAAAAGTCAGCAAATCCCGCTCATCTTACATAGGCATTCTGTAAAAACTATATTCGAGACCCAAGCAAGGTCTATAGATATGGAGACTGGTAGCACTTGTACCTCAGCTTGAATTGATTGCGCTGGACCCTTTCCTCTATTGGATTGGGATATCATATCAAACACATGGCTAGAAGGCATGCCTGATCCCACCATCATTACTTCCTGTTCTAACCTTCGAAACTCCACACTAACTTGAGGTGCCACTTCAATAAGTTCTCCAAAGTTAGTGTACTCACGCGAGTTGAGGCGGTGGTGGAATTCAGGGCCACCCCACTAATCAGCATCCGCATTAATATAAACCTCTCTGACTTTTTTTTAACTGGTACTTGAATGGACATCCACCATGAGTTGTATTCTTTGAATGTATCTTCTTCATCTTATGTGTAGGTTTCCAATTCTATCATGTTTTCCTTGGGAGTCTCCATGTACAAGAAATCGCATTTGAAGGTGCAAGATATGCGGTGTCAGTTTCCTCCGGTGGAAAGGTGCTGGGTCATGTACCAATCTTCAACTATCTCTGATAGTAAACATGGGAATAAAGCTACTAACATGTCATTTGGAAGACCTTGCACCCTCATGAGAGCTTTATATTTAAAGACATGGAAGCTTGGGGCATCCTGGTCATCATACACAAACATTCCACACAACTTGAACCTTGAGAGATGACAACTCCCGACCACTCTTGAACCCGATGAACTAGACCTTGCCTCCAGACATGCCATCACATGGCAGGGATTGATCCCTAATCCAATCATCATGATGGGATCCTCCATTACCCCCTCCATGCACTACCAAACTGTATCTCCTTCGATCCCTGAGCTGATCATTCCCACCTAATCCTCTAACTATGGGAGAGGATTATTCATCATGAAAGGTTTTAAGACAGGCTCTGCTATCACCGTGTCTTCTCTTATCTTACACATGGCCTCTAAGAGATCCTTGTAGTTATTAGTTTTGCTATCAGCCATCACATGGTAGTGGTAGAAGTTGTTTTCTCCTCTGATTTGGGGGGAACCCAGTGCTTTATTCTCTCCAACTTCTTCAGTCCCATAACTTGGTGAATAAGAATCTTGAATTAGCGGAGTAGGGGGAGATTCCATTATATTCTTCTTTCGGTAACTGTACATATGCTACCGACTATGATTACACCAATTGAATAGCTACTTGCTTTCCCTTTGACTAGGAAGAATTTGGTGCTGATGAGGATCCCATATCTCTCTTCTTATACCATGATCTATTGGTTGGGTCGTTGCTACATTCATGGCCTCAAACGTCTCTAACTTCTCCATTTTCTTAAACACATCATTGTAGCAAGTGAAAGTGTCTATCGCCAAGCAGTTTCTGTATACCGGTAATGCTCCATCCATAAGCTTTACGATCATCTCTGATTAGTTGTGACGATCCTTTAATAGCACTTGTGTTTTCATCCACCTACCATTAATAGGTTTTGAATAGCTCGTCAGGCAATTGTTTGATGGTTTCCAAGTTCTGCATTTTTTTTCATCTAGGAGTTAAACCCATATTGTTCCACTAGATCCTCTGATAGATGATTCTAGTTGCTTGAAACTTCTAGAGGAAGGTTGTTGTACCACTCATTGGCTGGTTTGCCTAAGGTGAAGGTATAGAGCTTAGCCAACATTCTTCTTGAGATCCTCTTGGCCCTCATTAAAGTCTGGTAGTTTTTTATGTGGGATTTGGGGTCTCCTTCCCCTTTGTACTTAACTAACTCAGGCATGATAAAGTTTTCAGGAAACTAGTCTTCATCATGTACTACCGACAGTGTCGAGTGATACCTTGAGGGATAATTGGGGAACTAGTGTGCATGAGCGGCTAGGAACTTCTACCAGAGTTCTACCATGTTTGGAGACTGACCCTGAGGCATCATGCCCTTGCTATTGAACAAAAATCCCAGATGATAAGGATTGGCAAAAGTTGCGGATCCTTAATGAAGTTTCCTATGGGGAAATGTAGCACCCCTAGAAGTAATGAAAAAATTAGGGACCCCCATAGACTGAGGACCTAGATGATATTGGCTCAGTGGGGGGTTCACTCCCGCATCGAATAGAGTGGGAGCATTAATGCTTTGCGGCCTTGCCTGTTGAGAGGTAAAGCTAGGCGGGGCGAAGCTAGGATATTGCCTATTGACTAGCACTGCTGATAATTGAGTGTTTGATGGTTGAGGCGACGCAATAACGAGCTGGTGGCTGAACTAGCCTAACCTAAATGGATTCTATAGCTGGGTTACCCTGGTAAGTCCCAACTGATCACCTCTAGAACTTTGTCCCATAGAAAATGGTCTGAACTGTCTAAACTAGGCTGGGCCATTCTCGAATCTGAACTAAAACACCTTATTCGGGGGACTATTACTAAGAAAGGATAAGGGGCTCCTAGTCTTGGAAAAGTGTGGTGTTGGATGGCCTAGATGAACTGCTCACTCCTGATAAAGGCCTCTAATGTCATCGTGATCTCTCTGCTTATATTCTATCGTAATCCTTAAATCTGCATGAATTATCCCCCTTGAGTGAACTGTCCCCTGGTTCCGATACTGTGTTGAGATTACTTATCCCAAAGAACTGGTCCCTTCTTAAATCGAAACTCTATCATGAACCTAAACCCAGCCTAGAACCTGAATCTTCACTAGATTCGTGTGTGGGACACCCTCTTGTTAGAGTTGAATGCTTCTTTGCCTACCCACGATAGAAGAGATTCAGATAACTCAGTGATTTATCCTCCTCCAAGCCTTAGTTGAAGTACACAAAGTGATGATCAGATCATGCATGTTGGATGTGTAATTTATGATTAATGCTCATGTGTGAAGTGTACATATGGAGTGGTTGCATCATGATGTAATCAGAATGCATTTTGCAAAGTCAGTAAGTTCTGACCTTTGTGATAGAGGTTTGTGGCTAAAGGTGGTGTTAGTGTGATGTCAAAATGATAATTCTTTGCTATCACGTAGTAAAAGGTATGTGGGCTTAGAGAATCACTATAATATCTATATAATATAGTGACATCAGTGGATTTTCCATATTACCCATGTGGTAATAAGCTTTGGTTTTGAGAATTCGCAACTATGGTTGCTTCTCATGTGGCGTATTGGTTTTGTGATTGCGTGAAATTGAATAAACAATGTGTTGTACCCTACTTCCTGCAATTTCTAGTGTATTGGGTATGTTGCCGGGTAGAGGTTCGGGCATCACTTGGACACAGCTAAAATAGGGGAAGTTGTGGTCCTAATCGTCGGTGATTTTATCTTAGTGCATCGTCTAAAACTAGGTGGTCAGTATTGGTGAAATAATGGATAAAATTTAATATGACATGTGTCTGAGCATACTAGTGTCTACATTAAAGGTCATGGTTAGCATGGTGCCATATGTAAAGAGATGCATATCGATGTATGATAAAGGCGTAAACACATAGCATATGGCATGCGATGTATCTCATCCGACCTTATATCTCCCACGCCTAAGGGTTAGGCTTCTATTTCTAGGCTTGGATCATCTCAATATCATGATGATGTTAAGGTTTGCACCTGCATAAGAAAATATGCACTTTATTTTGGTAAACCTAGTGAAAGTACCTACGATTTCTTATATGAGTTTTGTCAATGGGTTGTTAACGTAGAAGGCTCTTGTAGCACTACAATACACTTCCTCCTTCTCCCCAAATAGGTTCTAAAGAGGGAAGTACATGCAGTGTGGTAACAAGTGATCCACTCGATAAGTATCCTTGGTCACCAAGGGATCGCAAATGATATTTTTGCAAGCTACAGGTAAAATAAGGAGCCCTAACCTTAATGGCTAATCCGTCTAATGCATATGCTCTTGAAATATCAAAATCCTGGAAAAATGGTTTGGCTTAAATAACAAATTTTCACTAACTCATAAACAATCTTCTAGACTTTTAAGTTTTTAAAAAAAGAAGAATCCCTAAGAGAATTGCCATTATGAGTGGACAATATTTTACCCACGTGGCCGCCCCGAGGCTTCGACCCCGTGAGATGGGGCTTAGGGGTTTTTTTAAATTGGTTATTGGTGTGAAGTAAATTTCAAAGACTTGAGGCTTAAACCTCTAACCTACATTATACAGAATTGCCACCCGGATCAGCTCTTCCGGGAAATTCAGTATAGCCTAAATCTGTTAAGCCTAAACAATACCGTAGTATAGAGATTCTTGTCCGGATGAGTTAATTATTTTATCATCATTTAAGTCATATTAGGTGGCTTACTACCATATTCCAATATCATGATACTCTAATCTAAGTAATTTTCAGATTATATTTTCATGCGCATATGGAAAACAATAAGTGCAGAAAGTAAACACGTAGGAAAGTAAGTACGCCTAGTCTAAGGGGGATTATTTACATATTGGGATTGGGGATACAAATGGCCTAAAATATATAAGATCTAGGAAAATGAATACATCACTATCCTATTATACAAATAATCTAATAAATACATTCGCTTTTATTAAAAATACGATACCCGATGGAAAATAAATCTTAACATGCACCTAACATATTCTAACTTCATCCACAAAGAATAGCACAAAATATTTTCACAACACAATTATATACCAATGTATCAAGTATGTTCAATTTGGATATTTAATGGACCCCATCTGGTCAAGTAAAAAAAGGCCAAAAGGCTCGTGGTTTTTTGTTATATAAATCAGTTCATTTTACATACAAATATGTTGCTCGTTTTATTAATGAAATTGCTGCATGCGAAAATAGTCAGGTCTAGTATCTGAAAACATTACGTTCCCTTCATTGGAGTTTCCTAACATCATTTCATTAGAGATAAATATATGGATACACGTAACTAATTCTAGGTTTGTGAACATAAACGTGAACCTTTTGAACATGCTCCGAAAAAAGTGTTAAGGATGGTAACAATTTAATCTCGGTGTAGAGGAAATTGTCTTTAAATAATTAATTCTCTCCAGAATATGTTCAAAAAAAGTTGATTTAAAGTTTAATTGTTCCATAAGACTTAGTTTGTAAATTTTAACAAGTGACTTTTGATCAATTAGTTAAGAACCTAAAACTAAACAATATTTAAGTTGCTAGAAAAAAGGTAACGCCCACGTATGCATTGCAATGTTAGTGTCAGCATTACAACATAGACACCGATGTTGCAACATTGACATCGACATTACCTTATTTTTTTCCAGTAAAGGTGCAATAATGGTAAATAACTAAAAATACCCAAAATATCAAAAAGCAATCATGTAAACATGAAACACAACTCTAAGAACTCAGAGGCTCACCCCTTAGTCTTTATCCACTTCTTCAGGATCCGTAAAATTCCTCCGAGAAGCTCTCCTTGTTTCTTTCGTTGAAATGGCGTAGTTTCAAAAATCGGGAATAGAGCAAGTGTCACTCTTGAAACTCAAAATGTAGTGGATGAATATAACTAAAATTGTTACATGTAACTCCTCTACCAAGTTCTATTGAGTTAGAACATGGAAAAGACAGTAAAAGATTACTTGAAGATAAATGTTAACTAAGAGCACTTCAATCTCAAGTTTACTCAACTTTTGATGAATCTAAACCTCGAACTTACCTAAATAAATTCCAAGAAACACAAGTTCACACACTTTCTATGAACTTTTCTCTCCAAGGAAGACCTTCCTTCTTTTTATTTTAGTGATGAACATACACAAACACAAAAATTTATGAATTTGAAATTTTTCTCTCAAGAACAAATGAGCTACTTTTCTCTGCTTCTTTTGCATGAAAATCAGCTCTTCTCTCTTAGAATATTAGCTCTCCTTTTATAAGAGAGCTCCCTTCAATCCAAAAGGCACCATCATTACTTACTTTTCCCTTTAACCCTTTTCACCTCCTTCCTATTGTCTAGTCAAAGGAAGGAGGTCCCTCTCCAATCATCCTACAGTATTGGGAGTGTTGGGAAAGTCAACCAAAGGTACAAAGGGCCCAGAAGACTAAGCATTCAAATTTTCTCAAAATTCTGCAATTTTGCTACTACTGACTAAAAGATGTAGGTGTTAGTGTTGCAATATAGACATCGACATTGCCAAAGTCGGTATGGGCATAGGTTTGTTGCCCTTGGTTAGGCCCAATCCAGACCTTACTATTACTAGCTCGACGATATTAGTGTCTATGTGGTAATATAGACACCGACATTCTCAATGCTAACACTGATATTTTAATGTCGGTGTGGGCATTGGGCTTGGATTTGGCTCAATTCGAGCATAGTTTTGTGTAAATGAGATTTTTCTAAAGTTTAAAAGAAATAGCTTCTGCTAAGGTCATTCGAGACCCTATCAAAGTGAAAGACTAGCAAAGGAAATAAATTACAACTTCATTATCGAACTAGGGAGTAAGGATTGAAATCATGTGCTCACAATGTGACGAGGATGGAGTCATGGTAAGAAAGTGGCAAGACTAGGATCGAGATACATCAAGGCACTGGCGTGGTAAGGTGAAGTCATAGCAAGACAATGGCATGATAGGGATTGAGTTGATAAGATCCTACAATAAATTATTCACACATTTACACATGTGAATGACCGAACTTGAATGCTTAAAAGTATGTTATACAATCAATAAGTTAATTGTTTGAATGAATAGAGTGTATGACTTTACATGACGATGTGATTTTTTTTAGCTGCTTTGGTCTGACTAGCTAACGCTCTTCTAGTGACTAGGAAATCTTGAGGGGTTGATGCGGGATTCCTTTAGACTAGTTGACAGGGATGGACTTGGGTTTAAGTCAAAATTTTATTTGAGGTTAAACTGAAGCCTAATTTGAAGATCGAATCTAGTTTTCAGTATATACGATGAGTTTTTGAACATTTAACACTCAAATCCCTCTTGAGTATGGAACTAATAAACCTAACATTGGTCTTGATTTGATCCACTTTTTATTGATCCTTGAAGCTTGTGAGTTGCTTCCCATTATGATGATTACTACTACAAAGGAAACTTGATTATGTTCGTCCTTTGTTCTCGGGATAAATAATTGATGTCCTCTGCCGTTTTGAAAAGATGTGATGAATTCAATACTTCTTATATTTTTTTCTAATTTTTACATAGACTGCCCTCATTTGTTTTCAATCTATCAAACAGTCTTAATTATTTCCTGGACCGCGTTTTCAGATATTTAATCCACTAGACTCATTTTTTGCATAGATTACCCCTTTCAGATTTTTTGCTTATCTTTTCTTTTCTTTTTCTTCTTTTCTACTTTTTTTATCAAAATGTCTTGCATTACTTGTATTCTTTCTCAACATAGAACACATGTATCCAATTATAAATATACATGTAACTATTCAACAATAATAACATTTCTATGAATAAAAATAACTTGGGTACAAAAATATCCAATGATTTTACTCCTGTTGCCAACCCACCCTTTCAAGTTTTCAAGTTGATAACTGACTGTTTTCTCTTATTATCCTAATTTTTACCCAAAGCGCCCTTTCTGAGTTTCACTTTGATAGACTATTTAGCAAAAGCATATCTTAATGTTGTTGCTGATACATCTAAAAATGATCTAGGGCTTTCAAGCGATACACATTGATCTTGTTCAACTACTCAAATCTATGTTTTTTCGAATCTAAATCTTTCAATTTGGATTCCATGGTCCCTTAAGGATTTGACCTCAATTTCCACTAGGAGAATGGCTTCCATCCTGTATACTAAGGAGAATGGAGTAATCTATTGGAGAGCACACACTAGTTTAATACCCCAAAATCGCAAGCAAAAGCTTATCTTCCCAATCATAGAAAGTAGTCACCATTTTGGATAAGATTTTCTTGATCAACTTATTCATTGCTTCGAATGCCCCATTGGATTGAGGTCTATAGAGAGACGAGCAATTATTCTTAATGCCATATTATTTAATTAGATCAGTCATTGCCCCTTGGAATTGGACCCCATTACAGGTACAAAATGGTGAGGTATTCAGTTGCGCGCAAAGATGTGCTTCTCAGTGAACTTGGCCATTTTCTGGTGGTAATATTGGTGAAAGATTCACCCTCTACCCACTTAAAAAAGTAATCAACCACGACAATGATGAATCGATACCCATTAGTCGAAGAGGGCCAGATAAACCCAATAATATCAATCCTCGATATAGAGAATAGCCAAGGAGTTGAAAGATTGTGGAGATCTGATGGAGTTAAATGACCAATGTCTCTATATATCTAGCGTTCATGGAACTTCTTTGTCTCATAGATGCAATCAACTACCATGGTGGTCTAAAAATAATCTTTCCTCTAAATCTTCTTCACTAATTCCAAGCCAATCATGTGAGGGCTATAATCTCCCCCATGGATAAGATTCATGACCAGAGAAGCTTCCTATTCTGAAAGACATCGTAGAAGCAGGTCATCGCTAGTGCTCTTGAAGAGATCATCATCGACGATTCTTAACTGAGTAGCCAATCGATGAAGAGATAATTGCTATGAGTCTGTTACCCCTAGTGCGAATTCCCCATCTTCGATCAATAGGATGATGTCTTGATACCAATAATTATCATCCATTCTAATAGCATTCGAGATGGTGTGATAATATAATGGCTCTTTACATGATTGAAGGACCACGAGCTTGATGGGCTAGGATTTAGGACCTTCCCACATAGAGGCTACAGTAGCTAAGGAATCTTTCATTTGATTCTCATCTCAAGGGACATGCTAAAATGGACATGTCTTGATTTTTGCACCTAAAACCCATACTACATCAAGATATCATTGAAGCGACTCCTCTTTGATTTCCTAGCTATCGATAACTTACCAAATGACTAAGGTGGAATCACTAGTGATAGTGACTTCCATTGCTTGGGCATTTCTCAAAGCTTGCATATCAAAATGGCATGCATCATATTTTACCCCATTGTTTGTTATAGTAAGTTTTAGATGCTTAGATAGCAAGATAACCTCATTCTATGGTACCACCAGGATAACCTTGAGATATGCCCCTCTATACGGCCACTAACTGCTCATTAGGAAAATCCAAGTTCTCAACATAGTTGAAGTCAAAGGCTTGATTAGCGAGGAATTCGGTGACTGCTCAGCCCTTACTAACCTTCTTCATGATGTATTCAATATCAAACTCAAAGAGGAGAAGTAACTAGTGAGAAAGTTTACTAGTTAATGTTGGAGATTGGCATAGATAATTCATGGGATCAATCTTAGCCACCTCTTGAATTTTGTATGACTAGAAAGTGTTCTTGAACTTTTTAGTAAGCCATACCATTGTTGCACAAGTATTTCAACAACCGTGAATTAGCTTTCATACTCAAGAAGTTCTTGCTTAAATAGTGTACTACGTGCTCGCACTTATGATCCTACTCTTAGACAAGCATTTCCCCTACTGAGTATTCTTTGATACCCACATAGAGGACTAGAGGGTTGCCAAGAGTTGGCAACTTAAGAACTAGCGGATTATCCAAATAAGTCTTTGTGATCTACATGTTTCGATTGCCCCTTGTGAGTGTTTGGTCATAAATGAGCACATTGGCCATGCTTTCAAAAATAGGCTTTTTGTTCTCATTATGTTTTATATGAGGAGTGAAATCCAATTCTACCTGGGTTATGAGGAACTCCAACTCTATAGCTCCTAAGATACCCTGGTGATGTTTACTTAAATCTTTCTTGGGGGCATGGTCGTGGAACTTTATCTCCTTGCCCACATCCTTCGAGGATTGATCATACTTAGCTAATACCTTCTTCTAGGCTTGGGGAGGCAAATTGTTAATAATGTTCAGCTTCAAAGCAGGAGCCTAAACCTTCTCTTCTTTGATCAAAGTTTGAATATCCTAAGTAGGGTTTTCACAATTATTATGTGATGGCCCATTACCACTTGATAAACATAGAATTTCTTCCATTCTCTAGCCTTAGGTGGGGCAAATGGCCTCAAGTTTTCCATGATCCCAAGCTCTCGAAGCTTAGTGAAGAGTTGAGTTAAAGGCGCGAAGTACGGGAAGATACCTAATTTATCTTCTTTTGAAGTTTAGACAATGCTCACATCAACGGGCTTTGCAACTTAGATCATATCTTGTTTTCTTTTTGGAATAGAAGCAGATGTTACCCCTTTGGTGGTTCTCTTGTACCTCATCCCTCCATGGTTCAAGTAGGAGGTTTTCTCAATCTTAAGAACTCTTTCCAACTTCCTAACCTTGACAAGCACATCATTGTAGCTGCAATACTCATTAATCCCCAATAATACTTTATAGAATGGAAGTGCTCCATCAAATAGCTTCACGATCATCTCTAAGAAATCAATTCTATCCTTTAGGGAAACTTGCATGACCATCCATCTTCCATAGTAATACTTGAAAATCTCTCCTTGCCTTTGTTCGATAATTTCTAGATTTTGCATCGTAGTTTGACAATTCTCAATTTAAGTTTTGGGATCTTTTTCCCCCTTGTACTTCATCAATTCTAGCATTGTGAAGTTTTCGAGCATCCAATCTTCATCTCGCACTTGACTTGCCACTTGGGAAAACATGGGGGTTTATTTAGCTTGAGTCATGAAAATCTGTATCCATAACACCATCATTTTTAGAGAAAAATATGGAGGGAGCATGCCTTCACCCTTTTAAGGATAAGCATAGAAGGGTGAAATCTCTAGAGTAGTCAAATTCAGATAACAAGTTGGTTGTGGGTAGGTCATTCCCCAAGGTGAAACCAAGAACTCAAGAGGATTCTGAGGTTTAGAGTATGCTTGAAATGGGTTCACAAAGGTAGTTAGCTTGGGAGATGAGCTTTGATATTGGGGTGCCCCCTAAATAGGTGAAGATGAGGGTTGAGAAATGATCCCTTATGATGAAGGCACATTCATGGTGGGGAAATGCAACTGAGATCTTGAGCCAAGATAAGCTGGTGGAGAGGTCATAAAAGGATTAACATTCATAGGCTGAATAGCAGTCCCAAAAACCCCTTATATAAAAGAATTTGGTGCAGCTTGCCCTTGCGTACTATACTAGAAGATATTAAAAGAATTCTTGACCATTTGGTTCTAGTAGCCTGAACCCTATCCTTGATGAAGATTGTTGAATTACCCTAACCCAACTACTAGATGATACTGATTTCCTTGATTCAAGAGAGTATGGTGATTCCGGTCCGGATGAGTTACAATTTCGTTGTTATTTTTAGTTATTTTAGGTGGTTTTTCTACCATCTTTTAATATTATGATGTTCTGATCTAGATCATTTTTGAATTATATGTTATTTTAGCATGCATGCAAAAAGAAGTAAATATATAAATGTAGAAAGTAAACACATAGAAAAGTAAACGCCTCTAATCTACGGGGATTAAGTACATATTGGGATGGGGGGATACAAATTGCCTAAAATACATGAGATCTAAGAAAATAAATATGGTAATGACCTATGATACATATTATCTAACAAATACATTGGCTTTAAATATGATACTCGAAGGAAAGTAAATCCCAAAACACATCTAACCTAGTCTACCTGCATTCACAAAGGTTAGCACGTGATGATATTTTCACAGCATAGCTATATACCAATGTACCGAATATGTTTAATTTTGATGTTCATTAGACATGAGTGGTCAAGGTAAAATATGTCGAAAGGCTTGTGATTCTTATCTTGTAAAATGGATTCATTTTTATAATCAAGTATGTTGCTCATTTTTATAAATGAAAAAGCCGCATGTTTCCCTTCGTGGGAGTTTCCTGAACAAATTCATCATGTATGAATATACAAATGTACATAAATAATTCTAAGTTCAAAGAATAAAAGAGGGCTGCCTTTGAAAGCATCTTGTAACAAAATTGTTAAGGACGGTATCACTTCACCTCGGTGAAGATGGAACCATTCTTAACCATTTAATTTTTTCAGGATGTGTTCAAGTCTCAAAAAAGGTTTAGTTCAAGGTTACATATTCTAAGGAACTCAGTTTGTTAAGCCTAAAAGTTCACCTTTGACCAACTAACATGAACCTTTGAGCTTGAAAATTTAGAAAGTTGCAAAAAAAGGTAACACCCACACCAGCATTGCAATGTGGGTGTTAGCATTGTAATGTCAACACTGACATTCTAATGTTGGTGTTGGTGTCGAATTTTTCCAGCAATGGCAAAATATTTTAAAGCCTAAGAAAACAACCAAACTTCAATAAATAAGCATATAAGTGTGAAACACAACTATAGAAACTCAAAGGCTTACCCGTAACTGTTAATCCACCTCTTCGAGACCCATGAAATCCTCTGGGATGCTTTCCTTGTTTCTTTAGTTTGAATGTTTGTGAAGTTAAGAAGTCCAAAAATCAATAGAGTAAGTGTGACCCTCCCCAAGGTTAAAGTGTAGAGTCTTGACACATATAATAAAATGCTTTCTTTAAAATACTATCCCCAAATTCCATAGAATTCGAATTTGACAAGAGTAGAGGGAAGAACCTTAGGCCTCAAACTTTGCCTAGGAACATTTTTTCATGAACCCAAATCTAAAAGTTACTTAGATAAACAACCAAGAAACCTAAGTTCATGCCCTTTTCATAAACTTACGTTGATTTTTCCTAAAACTCTAGTTGCTTTTCATGCCTCAAAGTGATGATAATGCTCAAAATTCTCGAGAAACCTTAAGAACTTGAATTTATCTTTCTAAAAAGTGAGCTATCTTCCTTTTCAATTTCTTGTACGAAAATTAACTCCCTTTACTACTGAAACAAAGCTTCCTTTTGTAAGAGGATAAAAATTTATACTCGTGCGATTGTCGCAAGGCACTGGCCTTGTGAGATGGGCGTTGGGGTTTTTGAGAATCAGATAATAAAGTTTTACATACTTGAGGCCTAAACCTCTAACCTATGTTATGAATATTCATCTTGTTAGGAAATTTGGTACAACCTAAATCCGTTAAGCCTAAACCTCACTATAGTACAGAGATTCGGGTTCTAATGAGTTGCCTACTTCATCATTATTTGAGTGAGGATTACATGCACATCACCACCTTAATAGTATTATAATGATTTTTTTTATCATTTTCTATTTATGATTAATGATTTATAACATTCACAAGCGAAAAAAGATCAATAAATAAGTGTGATAAATGAACACGTAGAGATAATAAAGTAAAAGGCTTCAAATCTAAGGAGGGAGGAATTAAATAAACCTATTTTTGAGATATAAATGGTCATAAATACATTTGATCTAGAAATATATTTTATTTTTACAAATTACAATGCCCCAAAGGAAAATAAAACTAACATACATTTATCCTTAAACTACCTACATCTCTGAAGGGTTAGCACTATTATATAGCACACAACAAATAGGGGTTAGTATACAATACAAGACTCAATTAGATATGCATAAGTTAGATTAGGGTGATAATTAAAAGCATTGTTCTTCGATTGGTTTTTAAATGTTGAAATTCGAGTATTCAAGTGATTTTCTTGCGAATAAGGTTCATTTTAGACTCAAATCTTTCTCATTTTAATTTTTAGAGGATGCCACATGGTATAAAGTGAGGTCGAATATTGATTAATATGTATGCATTTCATTGAACGAGACTAAATGGTATGAAAATACAAAACCTAGGCGAAAAACTAAAGAAAAGAGGTTTAGTCCAAAGAGTTGACAGGCGCCCCTCTAGGTGAATCAGTGGCGGCCTAGATGGCCAACACCATGATTGGTGTCGATCTAGTTCCTTGAGGTGGCCTACCAGGTACAAGGGAATCAGTTATGGCACAAAGGCCCCATGGAATATAAGTGAATATTCATCAAAACTTTCTTTTGCATGCACAAGATAAATGAAAAAAGAATTTTTAAATAGAGGCCGGTTTAGTTGGAGCAGCACCTTTGTAGTGATTTTAGTGCTCTTGTAGTTTTTCTAGTGCCCCTTTGTTAACTAAAGGGATACCAGTCCAACTACAAGGGCACTGGTCTGACTATAGGGGCATTGGTCTAACTAGAGGGGTGTCTATCTAATTAGATGGACACTAGGTTAAAAACCATTTTTCAACCTCTAAACCTCCAAAAACACAAAATAAAGAAAAAAAATCACAATCCCAAAGTCTCTTAAAACTCAAAAGCTTACCCTTTCAATGTGATCCCAACTATTTTGGAGTCACAAATGCCTAAAGAGAATTCCCTCCAAGCCTTTTTTGTTAATTTGTTGAAGAAAAGTGTGAAAGAACTTCAGTAAACAACAAAATATTCAAATTAAGTGCTACAAATAGAGTTTTTAAATGATCTTTAAGTTTTATGTGAGGGGAATTTGAATATCTATCCAAGTTGTGAAGACCCAAACAAGTTTAGAGTTGAGAAAATGCAAGAAAAATCAAGTGGAGATTTTTCAAACCTTTTATCAACTTTCTCACCAAGTTTTCCAAAAAAACTCTCAAAACTCTCTCTCACAAATATTCTCTTACCCAAAAAAGGAAAAATGATGTGTCCCCCCTCTCATAAAATTTTAGACTTTTATACCATTTTAAGTCGGCCAAAAAGTAAGGATAAAAGAAGAAAAATGGATAAAAAAGGTAAAAAAAGGGGTGAAAAAAGATTTTTACCTGGAGCCTCTCTGGTGTGCCAAGGGTGGCCTAGCAAAGAGAACAACATCTGGCCACACTAGACAAGCATTGATCTTGTATATAGGGGCACCAAACCTGAAGGAGGGGCACCGAGCTCGCAGAATCCCTCCGAGGTCCCGGTTAAGCCACACTATAGGGGTAAACTATTTATTAGATTTTGACTACACTATTTTAGTTTTCTATCATATAAAATTTAACTTTAAATATGTTTTAGTATTTTTTTCTATTTTCTATGTGAAGCAACCAAGTTTTTAAATGCTAAAAACACTTGTTTAATTTTCTAACAAAGGGAAACTAAAATTGCAAATAAAATAAAGGTAAGTTTAAAATAAATATTTTAACATATGGGAAGGGTTAGAAAGGTCAGTAGAACTTCTTTCAACGTTATCTTAGCCCGAATATGTGTTTGTAAATGTCTAAAGCAAGTAAATATAAGCTTTTATCATCGTTTCATGAGAGGGACCAAGGATCCCATTCTTATAGGTTATGCCTCATATGATCACTACTAACTCAGGTTAGAGTGGTCACATGAAAAAACCAAGGAATAGAAATCATAGCTGGGCTGACATGACTTGTCAAAATTTACCTCCAAGTGTTATGGAAGATTCAAAGTTAACCTCAAAATGTGGAAGACTATCGTGCTCTGTAGAAGAGAGATTATCCTCCAACCTTTCATGATAAATAGAAATATGGTGTCAAAGTTGACCTTAGAATGCAAAAGACCGTCGCACTCTTAGAAAAAGAGATTAACCTTCGACCTTTTAAGATTACTAAAAGTATGGTGAAAGCAAAACATTAAAACATGAAAAATTAAAATGTTTTCCCCCCTCAATTAAGAATTAAAACGCAAAGAATAGTAATTAAGTAAGAGAATTTGGACTTGTTTGAAATATTTGTCGAGGTAGATTGCCTCTTGCTTAAACTGTTACCTCATGGGAGGCTTAGATATTTTGTAATGATGTATTTGAATTTCCTAGTTAACTCCATTTAAATAAAAAGGGTTTTAGTAATTAAGGGTGTGTAAAGTGTTGATTTCCAAGTGATTTGGAAAATTAATTTAGTTTTGATCTCTAAAATATGGTTTGGAGAATCGATTTTGTTTTTATCTCCAAAATGTGATTTGGAAAATTTATTTGATTTTGATCTCCAAAGTGTGGTTTGGAAGATCGATTTGGTTTTGATTTCCAAAATGTGCTTTGGAAATTTGGTTATGTTTTGATCTCCAAAATGTAATTTGGAAGATCGATTTAGTTATGATTTCTAAAATGTGGTTTGGAAATCTTTGTTGAAAAGAAAAGGTGTTTAAAGTTGGTTTTTATGCTAAGGGGAGTCGAGGAAAAGAGGAAATGGCATCGATGATGATGATGATGAAGGTGATGTGGTAGGATACTGGTACAATAAGGATAGTGATGCGGTAAGACAATGGTGTGGCAAGGTGAAGAAGTGGTAAAATAGTGGCACAACAAGTATGAAGTCACGGTTAGACAGTGGCATGACAAGGATTGAGCTGTGGTAAGATAGTGGCATATAAGGATGTTGAAGCAGCAAGATAGTGGTGGAGCAAGGACAGTGACATGGCAAGACAGTGGCATGATGAGGATGGTGACGTAGCAGGACAATGGTGCGGTAAGGTGATGTCATGGCAAAACAATGGTGTGACAAGGATGGAGTCGCAGTAAGATAGTGGAACAGCAAGGATGGTGACGCGGCAAGACAGTGGTGCGATAAGCATGGTGACATGGCAAAATAGTGGAGCGGTAAGGTGAAGTCATGGTAAGATAGCAGTGTGACAAGGAAGGTGACACGGTAAGAAAGTAGCATGACAAGGATAGTAACACAACAAGATAGTGGCATGACAAGGTGAATTAATAGCAAGATAATGACGTGATAAAGAAGGTGACGCAGTAAGACAATGGCGTGACAAGGAAGGTGATGTGGTAAGAAAGTGACGTGACAAGGTTCTATGATAAATTATTCATGTACATGAGCATGTAAGTGAATGAATTTGATGTTTGCATGTATGGTATATACTCTATTAGTTAATTATTTATATGTATATATGTTTGTATGAATCTATGTATGTGCATGGGGATGTAATATTTCTTTCGTTACTTATGCCTAGTTAGCTAATGCTCTTGCGGTTATTAGGAAAGCCTGAGTGGTTGATGTAGCATTAATGTGGAGTGGTGAAGGATGGGCTTGATTCCGCTTAAAAGTTTAATTTGAGGTTAGATCATAGCCTAGTTTTGTAGAACCCAAGTTAACAGTACCTCAGAGTACTTTAATGTTTTGGAAATAGCAAACTGTCTAGGATAGTGAAATTAATTAAGTGCTAAGTATACTCTTAATTAATGAAGCTGAGTCAAGTTTGTTTAAGGGAAAACAACTCAGTTTTGCTGAGTAATTAATTAAGTTACAGCTTAGAGTAAGAAAAGATGAGTCTGTGTTGAGTATTACATAGTTTAGAAGTATATCAACTCAGCTATGTTGAGTTAGCTTTTATTAATTAAAAGATGTTTTCTTTGACACTGAGATATTATATGACACACATGCTACTAACAAATTCTGTGAGAACCGAAATATTCCTTAGATATTTTTCAAGTTAAATAGCTCTAAAATTAAGGAAGATTTCTAGTGGTCCTTACCAGACAAAAGGTGTTAGTAGAGAATGTCGGGATTCCCTCACTAAAGTCCAAGATAAAAGGAATCATCTGACATGCGTCGTTGTCCAGTGCCTCCATGAATCTCTGCCAATGTCAGAAATTCAATCAATCTGAGAATTCCACGTTGTATTATAGTGCGCCTCTCTCAACCAAATTGCTTGAAGACAAAACGAGATATTGTCAACAGAATTTTATCATGCCTCAACGTTCAGATTTGTCTATCTAAACATCTTGAATTTGTCTCCAACAAAAAGATTTGAAAGATATGAAAAGAAGAGAAATTGAAGATCGGTAACCTCGAAAAGTTTGCAACGGCTACTTCGTAAAGCATCAAGTATAAATAGAAGACCGAAGCAGATGTTTAGACTTGGTGAATCACCTCGAATTTCTTATAGAGCTGAAACTCTGCGTAATTACTCCAAGCTTCAAGAAATTCCAAACTTAAGCAATCAGCAAACATTAATTCCAAATCTGTTTGTAATAGAGAGAAATACTTAGATTTAACATTGTAAGGATTCAACGATTCTATAAGTTGAATTCAGTTCGCAATCTTTTCATTTGAATCTGAATGTCATTTTGGGAAGGGTACCCAAACTGAGTTGAGTGGTAGTTATGAAGGAAGGTACTTTTCGTAAAATTGTGTCTAATCACTATAAAGGTTGCTCCACTTAAGTAAGAAACGAACACTAATGGATTAAAGCTCGAAAAAGGTATCCGAGGACTACAGGTAGGCTCGGGGCCGAACCAGGATAAATTCAGGTGTTGAAGTTTTAAACTTACGCTTTTAGCTTGTACTTTGTTCATCTCATTCATCATCTCTCCTCTGTTATTCGTTTTGCTTGAAAAATCAATCCATGCCGAGTCGAGTACTCAACAGCAGATTGCAGATAAACTATGCCAGCAAAGCTGAGTAGTTTGTTCATTTTTATATCGTAACTCACTGCGCATACTCAGCACATATATAAAAACTTAACTTGGCGAAATAGTATTTCATAAATCTTAAAAAGTAACCAAGATTCGCATTCATCCCCCCCTCTACGATTTTTTACAAACTGTCTAAGGACCAACAAGTTTGAAGCTTCAATCTAATTCTGAGTAGATTTAGATGAGTTGCCAAACTTTTGACACTACGATTCATCATTTGTATAATATCAATCATTTAGAAATTTTCCTCAACTTGATCCATTGTTTATCGAGCCTCAAACCTTGTTCAATTTCTTCTCAATCTGACGATCTTTATTGCGAAGGAAGTTTGATGATATTAGTCCTTTCTTCCTAGGACAAATTGATGATGTCCTCTGCTATCATGGAAAGATGTGATAGATTGAATAGTCTTTTATTCTAATTTTTGCATAGACTTCCCTCATAGGTTTTCAATTTATCGAACATTATCTTAACTTTTGCCTACCCGCCCTTTCAGGTTTTCAATCCACCAGACTCATTTCTTTCATAGGCCATCCTTTTCAGATTTTTAGCCTATCTTTCTCTTTTTTTTTCTTTTTTATCTTTTCTTCTTTGTCTTGCTTTCATTCTTTTGTTTTTTATCTTATGCTATTCCTCAACACAATACACATGCATCCATTTATAAATATACACGTAACGAATTAACAATAATGACATTTCTATGAATGAAAACAACAGGGTTACAAAAATATCCAATGATTTAACCCCTATTTCCAACATGCCATTTTGGGTTTTCAAGTTGACAGTTTATTATTTTCTCTCATTGTCCTAATTTTTACCTAAAGCGCCCTTTTCAAGTTTTCACTTTGACGGACTATTCAACAAAAGAATACCCAAATTTTTTCTCAATTGTTTGAAAGGAGACAGTTGACGGGCTTGTTGGATGAATCTCTATTTTAGTGATACTTTTAAAATTTATTTCTTTTCCTTAAACGTGATAGCGCTTAATTTGGTCTATGCTGATCAAATTCACAAACTCATCGTGATGTCCATAAATTTGACTACTACTTTTCTAAGGATTTTCTTGATCATGAACGGGCCTTCCAAATTAGGCTTGAAAATCCCCCTAGCATCCAATTTGAAGGTTTCAGTTGTTTTAGAACCAAGTCACTGGCTTTCAGAGGATGCTTCTCATGCTTAACTTTATTGTTGTAGGCTTTAGACATGCGCTGTTGGTTTATCTATAGGTGATCTAGAGCTTTTAAGCGATGCTCATCAATCATGTTTAATCTCTCAAATTTGGCTCTTTCTTAATCTAACTCTTTCAACTTGGCTTATAGAGCTATCCTTAAGGATCCGACTTCGGTCTCCACCTAGAACATGTTTTCCATACCATAAACTAAAGAGAAAGGAGTTTGCTTTGTTAGTGTGCGCACACTGGTTCTTTACCCCCAAAGTGCAAATGGAAGCTTGTCTAATCAATCTCAATAAGTGGTCACCATTTTGGACAAGATCTTCTTGATTGATTTGTTTGTTGCTTCTATTACCTAGTTAGTTTGAGGTCTATAAGGTGAAGATCAGTGATGCTTAATGCTATACATCTCAATCAAATCTGTTGTTGCCCCTTGAAAGTGGACTCCATTATCAAAATCTATATGGTGAGGCATCCCATAGTGCGCGAAGAAGTACTTATCTATGAACTTGGCCATTTTCTTGGCGGTTTTGTTGGTGTAAGATTCAGCCTCTACCAACTTCGAGAAGTAGTCGACCATGAAAATATGTAACAATTTCCATTAGTTGAAGGATGGATCTCCCTAACAATATTTATCCCCCACACTAAGAACGGTCAAGGAGTAGAAAGATTGTGAAGATGTGATGCAGGCAAGCGACTCATATTTCTACAAATTTGACATTCATGACACTTCTTCATCTCAAATATACACTCAGCTATAATGGTGGTCTAGAAGTAGCCTTATCACTGAATTTTCTTTGTCAAGGCCTAGCCTTTCATGTGAGGGCCACAATATCCCCCATGGATGTGATTTATAACCTGGGCAGCTTCTTTTTCTGAAAGGCACCTTAATAGGAAGCAATCATTAGTGTGATTGAAGAGACCATCACCAACAATGCTGAACTGACTAGCCAGTCAAATAAGAGATAATGATGTTGAATCAGTAGAGGGAACTCTCCATCATGGACCAACCGCACTCTATCTTGATACTAAGTATTAATAGCGGTCGTGATGGTGTGATGATGGAAAGGCTCCTTGGATGATTAAAGGGCCACGGGCCTGATGGGTTTGGATTAGGGACCTTCACACAAAGAGGCTAGGGTAGCTAAGGGATCCTCCATCTGGTTCTCATCTCAAGGCACATGTCAAAATAGACACTTCTTGAATTTCACGGCTAAATTCAAAATTGTGTCAATGTACAGGTGAAGAGATTCTTATTTGATTTCCTAATCTTTGACAACTTTTCAAATGACTATGGCAGAATCCGTGATAATGGTAACTTCCAATGTGCTAGCATTTCTCAAAGCTTGCATACCTAACAGACACACTTCATATTCTACCCCATTATTAGTAATAAAAAACTCAAGGCACTTAGATAGTGGAATAACTTCATTGTATGGTGTTATCAAGTTAACATCTAGACCTACCCCTCGATAATTGATAGCTCAATCAAAGAACATAGTCCATTTATCACTGGTCATTTTAATAGATGCAAGCTGCTCATATGGGAAATCCAAGCTTTCAACGTAGTTAGAATCAGGGGCTTGATTAGCAAGAAATTTCGTGACTACTCAAACTGTAATCTCCATCTTAGTGACATACCCAGTATCGAATTCAAAGAGAAGAAGTATCCGATATGAGAGCTCTATTACTAAGGAAGGAGTTTGAAATAAATACTTCATCGGATCAATCTTAGCTACAGATTGGATTCGATATAACTAGAAGTAATGTCGAATCTTCTTAGCAAATTATACCATTATCGCACATGTCTTCTCAACTATCATGTATCGCCTTTCATACTTTAAAAGCTCTTTACTCAAGTAACACATGGCATGCTCACATTTATCATTCTACTCTAGAACAGACATTGCCCCTACTAAACATTCTTCGATAGCCAGGTAGAGTATGAGAGGCTTACTAGTAGTCAATAGTTTAAGGATTGGTGGATTGATCAAATATGTCTTGATCTTATCGAAGGCTAGTTTGTATTGATCATTCCAGACTTGAATATTGGCTCATAAATGGTTATCAACTGAGCTATGAAATGATTGTGTACTGAAGCGACCCTAGAAATGATCTCACTTCATTTTCTATCCTGGAAGCTGGCTAGTTACTGATATCCTTTATCTTATCTAGATTCATTTCTATTCCCCTTTGGCTCACAATGTGCCCTAGTATTTTTGCGAAAAGTCACACCGGAAACACACTTCTTTGGATTGAGTCATAAGTTGTACTTCTCTATCCTTGTGAGGAAATGATCTAACACCTCTAGGTGCTCTTCTCAAATTGCAGATTTGATGAGCATGTTATCGATGTAGACATTGACTTCCTTATGAATCATGTCATGGAGCAGAGTTGTCATTGCTTGCTCATAATTTGCACCAATGTCCTTTAACCCAACTGGAATTACTTTGTAGCATTACACTCCCCATTTGGTGATGAATGCCATTTTGATCTTGTCAACAATGATGTCCATGAGAATATGATTATAGCATGAGAAATTGTCCATGAAGGAATACATTAGGACCTTGGCTACACTATCCATTAACACATCAATGTGAGCTAATGGGTGTTAGACATGATGTTTGCCCTAGAGGTAATTAGGGAGATATATCTTTATTAGTTATAATGTACAAACAGTTTCATATTATTCTTATCAATAATAAAGGTATCTTTATTGCTTATTGGTGATTGTTTAAATTATGTATCTCGCTGGTATATATATATATATACATACATATATATATATATATATATATATATATATATATATATATATATATA
>CATIWQ010803576.1:0-39372 GCA_949673415.1 Euphorbia schlechtendalii
AAACTCAATATCTATTATCATATTACCTATTTAGCTACTCAAGTGAATGTTTTTTGATTGGAACTTAAACTCGTATTAATAAAAAATAATAAAAAATAATAATTCAAATAACTACTTATATAAAAATAATATAATTACATATTATTAAAAATTAATATAAAAATAAAATAAAATAATGATAATAACGTTTAAAATTAATACGTGTCGTATTAAAATAACTCATGGGTGGGTGACTTTGTAGGGTTTTTACTATACTCGGGTGACTACCATACCAATACTATAACAATCCAAGTTCTCTATCTAACAGAATTTAAAGGAGGGGCTTATATAATTACGTTGTTTTGGCCAATTCTCGCGCTCATACACTTCATAAATAACAAAAATAGTTCATTATTCTATTTCTCAATTACAAGTCTACGCTCCTATAGTAATTTAACTACAAAATTTATGTTCCATGTGATTCCCATGATTACTCTTTTTTCTTTATTTTTCATTTCTCTAACAATTTAATTTTTTCAATTTGCTTGCTGCTTTAGAATCTTTGTTTTGTCATCTCATAGTTTTATTATCACAAACCATTTAATTTGTTACCAGATTTTTTTTAGTTCGTTTCAATAGTTTTTCTATAATTATAATAGAAAACTACTAACTATAACACAATGCATCATTTTACCTTACTATGATAAAATTGTAATAATATTATAGCACAATTACATCAATATAACAAAAAAATTAAGTAAATTATAAAAAGCCCATAAATATGAAGTGTGAAGAACATGAAGTTATTCTATAGATTTCTCGTAGTTAATATACAAAGTAACTAAAAATCACATAACTATAAGATAAAATACATCAGTTTGAGTCTTTGAGATGATGCAATTATACCATGTTAAAACTATACTACACGTACATCAATTTGATAAAATTAAGAAAATTATAATAACTGCAAAAAACAAAACTAAATAGCGTCCCATGGCGAAACCCTACCCCTCCCGAAACCCTACCTTCGCAGCCTCACACAGCCGCCGCTACCGCCCCTTGCAAACGGAAACCACCAACCACCTATTCCAACCTTATCGCCAAAGCACAGGAAACCCTCAACGTACATCCACCCGCACTGACAGCTTCCCTTTTATGCAAGGAAACAAAATTTACTTTGAGAATTTTCCAAACTCCAATAAGTACAAAGCACTACAATCGGTTTTCTTGAAATATGGAATCAAAGGTAGTGTCTCAACCGCTAGAAAGAGAAATGAAAAGAACCTAAATTTTGGATTTCTGACTTCGGATGGATCGCTACCTTTGCATGAGGTTCTGTATAGGCTGAATTCATGATAAGTGTATAATTAAACTTATTATCATATTAATTTTATACACTAAACACTATAGTTTTAGTCATTTTTGTGCTTCATATAAAAGATTTCACATGGTATGTAGTTATTTTTTATGCAAATGCAGAGACTAGGTAAATCTTGGGAGTAAAATGATCTAAAGTGGAATTCTATGTAAAACGAGTGAAAAAGGTGCGAAAAGATGCGTGGAACTTAAAGATTTGGCTTAGGATCGAAGCTGTCAAAGATCGGTAAAGTTACAAGAAGAATTTTGAAGAAAAACACAATTCACAGTTGCAACAATCATTTGCGGTCGCGACTTGTAGACTTCAGAACAGAAAGTTACCAAACAAGTATTCACAGTCACGACTCCGACGGTTTTCTAGTCAAATCTTCTTAACTACTAACCGCTAGATAAGAGCCATCAACCACCATCAACCGCCATCAACTACCAACTAGAAGATACTTATCAGAAGCTAACCAATCATGAAAAGGTGCTTATCTATTGTGGATTAGATTAAAGCTTCTCAACAAATCACAATGAAGTGATGCAATCTTTCGCCAATGGACACAACTCTTCATATGGATAGAAACAACCCTTCAAACTCTATAAATAGGGTTCCAAAACCTTACAATTTCATGCATGGAGAGCATTAGAGTGAAATTATAGGGTTACGTATAGTGTGTGTGGATAGAAAATAAAATATCTAGTTTCACTACGTTCATAAGTGTTAGCGAGAAAATGTTTAAGTGATTCGAATCCTTGTTTCAATCACTAGATTTCTCTATATATTTGAGCGATTGTTGTATAAGTGTACTTGCAAATCACTGATCAATAAAAGTTTTCATTCTTCAACATTCGTTTGTTTGATATTCACAAAGAATAGCATCCTAGCGGAGGTTCTGTACGGGCCGAAAACAAAATCAAAGTAGACGCAAGAATTGTGGGAATTGACGACTCCCATTAAAAAGTGGATATGGTTTGATCAACTTTAGCTTCCACTTGCATACCTTACTACTTTGTTTTGCTTTCTACTTATACTTTTCATTTAGAAGTTTATGATATGTCTATGTATTATAATGCGTATTTCATGTTAAGTCTTTTATTTTAATCAAGTTATATGCTTTGGAGTTAACTTTAAGAGTAGTTTTGGAGTTAACGAGATTGTTTATAATCACTGGATCTGTGATTTTAACGTTGTTTAGTGAGCCAACATTTTGGAATGGTAAGTTGCTAAATGTGACTATGTGAGAGTGGCCCGTACTAAGCATAGTAAGTATAGTACTATTGTTGTCCAGGTTTATATAATTGTCTTGATTCGTTTGCGCTTGATTTAGAAAAGTCATTTCATGTGTTACTCTGCGGTGAATCATTGAACATCTGAGTGTATAGAACCGATTATGTTAGATTTGTTTAGTGAACGTAATAACTTTGTTGAACTTGCATGTTTTCTTTTCTATACTTATTTCGTAGGAAAATCTATATATTAGAATCTCTAATCTTCCATACATATATCTATCTATTCTTCATTCTAATCCTCCTATCCAAAACTTCAAATTATTTTATTTTATTTTATTCATTCCATTTTCCTTGTTAATCTTTAGAGCTGGTTCTTCCTTGTGGGATCGATATCTTTTAAAACTACATCGTAACTGTATACTTGCAGTTATCATCATTTTTCTATCTTGATAAGTGGTATTGACAACACCTATACTTTACGTGAACAAATTTTCAGCACTATTAATATATAGCCAAAATCTTTGTGAAAAAGTTATTTATCAGTAGAAAAGTGCCGAACAATTCCTCTCCATTGGTAACGTCAGAATGAGAGCCTTTAAAGCAAGATTTTCCCATCGTAGCAATAGCCCCATCAGGCGCCAATCACTGCCAATTTTTTCACTAAAACAATAGAAAGTCTTCCATGAATCCTCTCATAATCATCATTGATACTCATCAATTGTGAACAGTCCCCCTCCCCTCTCAGCAGACGGTAATCCCACTACTCAACCCACTCCATGGTTATCACGTGCATGCCTTGTAAAGGTTAGGAATATCTCCATAATTCCAAATTTGTTTCTTTTAGAGAAGAATATGGATTTTGCAATTGATTTTGTTGCACTAGTGGGTGGTAATCAAGTAGCTATATGTTTCTTTTCGATCGATGCTTTGATGGGTTTTATTGATTTAGACTATTTGGCATTACTTGATTTGTTTTCTGATGTTGGTCGATTCCTTGTGGATTTTGTTCTGGAAGAATGTTTAATTTACATAGATTTCTTGGGATTACCTCTGACTCTCATTTATGAGCCTCTAATTCGTAGGCTATCTGCATTGTGTGGGAAATTGGTCTCCGTTGATTTCGATTTTGATCATCTTGAACGTTTAGATGTTGTCTCGTGCCTAATCTCAGTTCCAGTTGGCATGAAGGATCGAATCATTAATTTACAATTGGGTGACACTATAGTTTCGGTTCAAGCACCTTTTAGACAAGTAGTGGCCTGCTACCATAATTCAATTTGGATATTGGAATCGTGTTTTGAGGGGACAAAAGCCTCCGATCCTATGAATATCTCTAATTCAGTAACTCCCATCCAAAGCGATTCACATGTTTCTGACTCCATTCAGAATGTTTCTGTAGCTCTATCTAATGAGCAGACCGAGAGCACGATTCCTTTTTCAAGCAAGGTTTCCAAATCTAAGAGCTTGCAATCCGACCCGATTATATCTACTTCAGCAACTTTGAATAGTCACTCAAGTTCCTCAGGCCCAGACATCTCTAACAGAAATAGGATAATTCTCCGTGCTGCAAACTCGCATATGCCAGCTGAGAATGAAAATCTGCTAACTTTTGAGATTATAAACAAACTTGGTCTATTTAGAGAAAGAAATAAGGAGGTGATTTTGAGGGAGTTGAACATCAGCTCTAGTTCTTAGACACCATCAAATTCGAGGTCTTTAATTTTTAATTATGTCTCTGGCTTTTATTTGCTGGAATTGTCATGGTGGAACACAAAATAAGGCCAAATAGTCATTTATTCATTCTTGTGTTCGAAAATACAACATTTATTTCTAGGTTTTATTGGAAACGAAAACCGAGGCCATCATTGATGTGACCATAAGGAATTTATGGGGCCATGATGATTTTTCTTTTCACTATTCATCTTCTCAAGATCTCTCTAGTGGTATTGTTTTTTCTTGGAATTCGGTTTTGGCGAACGATTCTCTAGTCTCATCGGTGGCGAGATGGTCTGTTTTCCACTTGGTTACTTTAATTATGGATATTCACATCATGGTTGTCTATGGTTCGACCATAGCTTTGGAGAGGAATAAACTCTAGCTCGACCTAGTGCATCTCATCACTCCATATTCAAATGTAGTGGTTTGCGGTGATTTCAATGAAGATTTGTATGCTTCGAAATGTTTAGGATGCCGTTGGGTTCAATCAATTGATAGCTTTCATGACTTTTTGAATGAATGTGAACTTCATGATCTTCCACTACATGGCCGCAACTATACATGGGCCAATTCTCAATCATATTCTCGGATTGATAAGGTTGTTCTCTCTAGCGGAATTTCAGACTTTTGGCCTGACTTATCAATCTCAACTTTGAATTTTACTTCATCAAACAACTTACCGATCCTTTTTCGATCACATGTCTCATCTACCACAGGCCGAAAGCCTTTTCGATCGTTAAATTGCTGGTGGGATCATCCGGATTTCACGGATTTTATTCAATTAGAATGGCGGACCATTTGGTCATCTTATGCAAACCGTGACCTTACTTTAAAATTAGACAGATTAGGATTTCATATTTGTTTATGGCATGTAGTGAACTTCGGTAATTTGGAGGATAAAATTAAGGAGCTTGAATCTAAGGTCCTCAACCTTACATCAAGCGAGAAATCACAACCATTATCTACTTCCGAATTAACCGATTTACATGGATGGCAGTCAGCTTTTCTACTGTAGTGATGAAGCCTCGAAAGCATCAGACATCAACAGTCTACGGTGAAATGGACACTTTTAGGTGACCAAAACACCTCCTTCTTTCATCGTGTTGCCTCGGCTCATTTCAGAAACAACAGGATATCTCAGTTGGAGATTAATGGTCATCTTGAATATGATATACCAATTATTACGGAACCCATAAGATCGTTTTATTCCAATCTTTTTGCATCCTCGAGGGTGGTTCCTTTCTCATTAAGGAAGCTCCAGTTTGCTAATGTCCCGATTGCCACCAACTTTGACTTGATAGCGCCGTTTTTGGAGGATGAGGTTTGGTCAGTAGTTTGTTCTTGTGAGGAGAATAAGGCACCTTGACCAGACGGCTACAACTTTTACTTCTACAAAATATTTTAGAAAGAACTTAAGGATGAAATCATAGGTGTTTGCATAATTTCCATTCATCTTGTCATTTGTTGAATGCATACAAGTCTTCATTCATCGTGCTTATTTCGAAAGTGCTTAGATCGTTAAGCTTACATAATTTTCGGCTAATCGCATTAATTCATGGAGTTTACAAAATTCTATCCAAATTGCTTTCTAGATGCTTACAACAAATTTTACCTACCTTGATATCCATTAGTCAGTTTGCATTTATCAAAGGGAGAAGTATCCATGAGTGCTCCTTTGTTGCTTCGAGCTGATTAGTGCGGTTCATAGGCAGTGGAGATCTTGCTTAGTTATTAAACTTGATTTCTATAAGGCATTTGACAATGTATCATGGGTATATTTAGACCCGGTCATGTTGGCTTTAGGTTTGGATAAGAGGTGGATTTCTTGGCTAGCAAATTGCAGAAAAGGTTCCTCTACTTTAATCCTCATCAATGGATCACCAAGCGATCCAATTTGATTACATAAGGGAGTGAAGCAGGGAGATCCTTTATCACCCTTCATTTTTGTCTTGGTAGTGGAAGGATTAAAGCAGATTATTGACGCTAGCATTCATGAGGGTCTTCTCTCGGGCTTTCGATTGGACTATTCCTTACCCGATATTTCACTCTTACAATTCGTAGACGACACAATTTGTTTCCTTCCAGTTGATGATTCAATGGTCTCGGCATTTATAGGGATTCTGAGATGCTTCGATTTGATATCGAGACTTAGCATAAACTTCCACAAGAGTTCGCTTTTGGGAGTTCATGTAGACAACAACAGGCTTTCTCACTTTGCTTCAGAAATTGGTTACCGTGTAGACAAGTTTCCAATTAAATATCTTGGAGCTCCCCTTTCCTTTAAACGCCTATCATCTTCATCTTGGATCCGTTAATTGCAAAGTTCATAGGCAATCTTGCAAATTTGAAAGGGAATTATCTCTCTTACACTATAGAGTTGTTCTTATCAAATCAGTTTTATCATCAATTCCGATTTATTAATTATCCATTTTAAAGCTACCATCTTCGGTAGAAGTTGTGTTTACAAGGCTAATGAGAAATTTCCTATGGAGAGGTGACGGAAGTAGAAATGACATTTGCAAAATTAGCTAGAACACTATCAATTTGCCACATAATCTTGGAGGTTTGTTCATTCGTGATTTTCTTTTGATTAATTGTAGTTTATTGCTTAAATGGTTGTGGAAATTGCTAATGGAGGATCATAATTCATTATGTTTTTGTTATTGTGTGAATCGATATGGCTTTCAGTGTTGGAACGTTGCTGCCATGGTAATAAAAAATTTTGGGAATTGTTTACTTCTAATTGTCATGTGAGATTAGGAAATGGGTTGTTCTCCTCTTTTTGGTTCGATAATTGACATCGAATCAAAGCCTTAAAGTTCTTTTTCATGATCTTTTTGCTTTGTGCAATCAAAAATCTTGGAGTGCACGAGAGGGCTATTTTGTGGTGTTTGGTTTTGGTAGATTTGTCCATCCTTTTTGGAAAAGGAATTTGTGTTTAAATATGCAAAACCGATGTTTGGAATTATGCACTTGGATTGCTTTATCTTGCCCGGGATTATTCGGTGTTAATGCCCAAGTATTGGAACCACGCATGGACCTCTCCTTTGATTCGAATGAAGACAGTTTCTCGTGGGATCTCGGGAAATGTAAAGAATTTTTAGCAGAGAGTTTTTGTTGTGGCTACTATCAATCTCCAGGGTGGCCATCTCCGGATTTTTTTTCTAATTTGGAAAAGCTGCAACGCGTCGAAAATATGCTTCTTCAGTTGGATGGCTGTCCACGGTCGCTTACCAACCAAACTTATGTTATTTCAGAGAGGTTGTGGCACGGATACCTGCTGTCCATTCTGCCCAAGCATCGAAAAGGTTGACCACGCATTGATGTTTTGCAACAAAAGCTGAAATGTTTGGATTTCAGCAATGAAATAGTTCGGCCTTTGCAGTCCCATTCCGGGCAGCAGCACTGCTTTCTTGTTGATGTGGAGAGGTTTCTTTAAATCGGGTCGAGCTAGAGAATTTGGTACATCACTTTGGCTTGCAATCGCTTGGTCAATTTGGACTTCGAGGAATAAGTTTTTCTTTGAAGGAAGACAGCCATCGATCGATCACATTAGCTATTGTTTACATCTTTGTTGGTTTCATTTTGAATGTAAGAAACGTTATATTTGTAGCTCGGAGTCCGATCTATTTGAAAACCCGGGCTTTTTACTCGCTTGTAACCAATGAGACACTCATCTTGAGTTTCTGAGTTTTATTAATATAAGAAGAGTAGGTGTTTTGTAAGCAAGCGTATGCATCAACCTAGTTGGGACATACGCCCTGAAATTTTCACCTACTCCAACCTTTTTCTCTTTGGGGAGACACATTGTCACCCCAGGGGGTTTTAAAAAAAAACTGCAAAAATATGCATGTGTAACAAAACATAAAATTTGTTTTATAATTTTCATATAATTTTTTCAATATATGAAAATTCAAAAGTAAAATTAATGATTTACTTGATAATTTGAAAATAAGAAATGCAAAATAAAAGAGAAATTGCAAGAGTGTTAAAGTGAAGGAATGTATATTTTTTTGTAAAAGTGGAGTTTTGATCAACACTGAAATGGCAAGTAAAGTGGTAAATAAACATAGAAGTGTATTTCCCTTAAAAATATATAATACCATGGAAATGTTCATCCGGCAGACAAGTTTTACGAAGTAATTCCAAACCGGGCACATGATTAGTTATAAATAATTTTTATAATTATTTTGGGTGGATTATCAAATTTTATATAAATATGTCTAAATCTTATATAAAATTAAATTTTTTCTTAAATTCATTAAAATGAAGAATGATTTATTGTAATCAAATAAAAAAATTCAATATGCTAAAATCTAATGGTAGAAAACAATTATTTGAGGTAACATATTGATAACAAGGCTTTTATTTTTTTTTTGTCATATTTTCTTATAAAATTTAAACTTTAAAATCTTTTTTTAATAAGATTAGGGACAGAAAGAGAGAAGCAATGGTGTCGTATATCCCTCAGTGGACCACCGCTTACGTAACACCACTCGAAAGGAGAAACAGACGACCACACCATGAGGGGACATTGCCCTTCCCCACTCCACAAAACCCTCCCTATATTTTATTATAAATAGAAAGAAAAAAATTAAAGTAACAACAAGGAGTTTAAGTGAAACGAAACATGCTTCGTCCACTTCAATCATTAACATATATACTAAACAAAAGCTCATGATATAATTCCAAGCAACGGAGGCTCGTGAAATCTTACCATGAGCTGTTAGAGAGTTTGCGACACAGTTCCCTTCCCAGAAGACATGTGATATCACCATATGAAGACCCATTAAATCTTTTAAACAAGTAGCCCACTCCACCCTAATGCACCATGGGACCTCCATTTTTCTTGTCTTGAATAGATGGACCACGTAGCATGAATCAAACTCGAGCCAAAGACTAGACTAACCATTCCTTCAAGCCAGGCGGACAACATGAATGACTGCTCTCAATTTTTTTCAAAAGAGAGAAAGTATCATCTATATGGATAGAAAAATAGTGTAAAACCTTACCTTTAGCGTTTCTGAAAATTCCTCCACAACCTAACGGTCCCGGGGAGCTTGCCGAAGATGCATCATGTTGGTCTGAAATAGCTTAATATAAATAGCAGAGGGGGTGAATGCTTTACTTGCTTCATTTTAGTATTTATAAAAATTATTTTCCAAGTTCAGTTTTTAGATGTGTGGTGAGTAATACGTGTTGAGTTTTGTCTAAAAACTATAAACTACTCAGCTTTGCTAACTTAGTTTATCTTCAACTGTTGAGTACTTTACTCATCTCGGATTTGTTTTTCAAGCAAAACTTATAAAACAAAGAGATTGATGGATGGGCAAGAATGGAATTTCTCCAATAGAATGTTGGAGAATCCTCAGTAAAGTCCAAGAAAAAAGGAATCCTTTGACATGTGCCATTTCTCAGTGTCTCCGCACAACTCTACACGTCCGTAATCAAACAAATTGTAAGCTTCCACATTGTATCTCCTGCATCTCTTTATTAGAATGGAATTTTTTGAAGGAAACAAGTTTTTAACGCATGTAAATTAACAGATTAATCTCGTGCTTCAATGATTGAAATCTCTATCTATAAACATCCTGGAATTAGTTTCAAACATACAATTTCGAAAGCTATGAAGAGAAGAGAAATTGAAGATAAGTCAAGATGAGAAGTTTGCAACAGCTACTTCCAAGAACTTCAAGTATAAATAGAAGACAGAAGCAGACGTTCAAACTTGGTGCATCACCTCGAATTTCTCAAGAGCTGAAATACTGTCAAAATATTCCCAGCATTTAGAATTTCCAAATCAAGCAATCAAAGCAAACACAAATCTTTTTGAGTATGTGTAGGCTTACTACAAATGTCTACTTCTGATGTGGCAAGGTCAACCACTGGAAAAAAGATTGCAAGGTTCAGATTTCTGAATAAGTGAAGAAGAAGCCAAGTGAGGCATCCAACAAGACAGAGGATTCTCCAACACTATAGTATGTGTAGGCTTACTTATTGGATTATATCCAAGCAGCCAATCTCACGAGTTGAAGGTGGTACCTTGAGTTAACAGATGAATGTATTCGGGTAATACATTGGAGACTATTATAAGATAGACACTCGGAATTAACTATATCCATGTGTTGGTGTCATGTCTTATTGCAGTAGCAGTACAAGTATCCTCAGACTTGAGATATTGGTTACCTTGTGTAGGAGTTGCTATACTCTGGGTCATACTTATTCATACCATAGCGATTAGGATGACACGGGTATAGTGATGATCACATGTTGGTAAGCTGAGTAGTCAAGATGGGATCCATCACTCTTGATATAGTGATATAGTGGGAGATGTACCTTATGGCCCCTTGTTGAAGTGACAAACTCATAAACCTCTGATTAGAGTATAAGAATGATAGAATGGGTTTCTAGTCAATCTTGATACATAATGGCCGAGTGGTGTTCTTCGTGAACAAGTCTAATTCCAGGATAGCTACTGCTATTACATGAGTTAACACTTAATCCGAGCTCAATAAACTAGATGGTACTTAACCTGATGGAAGGAGTGTATCGTATTGGTTACTACTGCAAAATCAAATCAAGTCACAAGCATGTGACGTTCTAAGTATCAAGGATCATAGGCCTTTGCAAGAAAGCCCATTTGGTCGTCTAGAGCTATCGAGTTCTATATCAATCTAGAAAACTGAGCCTAAAGGTTCCCGGATGAAATGCCAAGTTCATGTTAACCTCTAACGGCTCAATACTTTGGGATCATATGATGTCACACACTTTGGGTCTTTATCGGACTAAGTAAAGAGCCTATAAACTGGGTCTATGCTAAGAATATTTGTTTTGTCGAATTCATTGGAAGAATTATTTATTGGTTAGACCAAATTAATAATTAAATGGAATCAAGAGAAAATAGGGAAAAATGGACAGAGTAAAGCAAGGGTATTTTTCCCATTGCGAGTGAGCCCCAAACGAATAAGGGATTTTCGGAGTGGGGCCTGCGTGGCTACCCCGTGAGGTGAAAGGCTCGCGGGCTGCTTTCCTTGTATACGTTAGCGGGCTGCTAGCTTGCAAGCACTACCCAACTACAAATGTCTTCTTTTGATGTGGCAAGGTCAGCGACTGGAAAAAGGATTGCAAGGTTCAGATTTCTGAATAAGTGAAGAAGAAGCCAAGTGAGGCATCCACTTCAGGTATGTTCATGATAGAGAGTTTCTCTACAGTTCCCTATGAGTCTACTTGGGTATTAGATACTGGTTGTGGTACTCATATATGTACTTCTATGCAGGGATTGCGGAACAGTAGGAGGCTTGCAAAGAGGGAGATGGACCTAAGAGTTGGAAATGGTGCACGGGTTGCTGCAACAGCTGTAGGGACATATAGCTTTCATTTTTCTAGTGGCCTAGTTTTAGTTTTGATCATTTTCTATTATATTTCTGCTGTCACTAAGAATATTATTTCTATTGCACTTTTAGCAACAAAGGGATTTGAAATTTTATTTTCTAATAATAAATGTCAAATTTGACGTGATAATGTTCTTTATGCTTGTGGAATATCTGTTGATGGCATTTATGTTCTAGATACTAAAATCAAAGTTCTTAATATGAACATTGTTAAGAAATTGAGATTGGATAATGATTAATCCTCATACTTATGCACTGTCATCTAGGCCATATAAATGAGACTCGCTTAACTAAGTTACACAAATGTGGAGACTTAGGCCCAATGGAATGGGAATCCTATGGTGCGTGCAAACCTTGTTTAGAGGGGAAGATGACTAAGAAACCTTTCAAATGTGACTCACTTAACTAAGTTACACAAATGAGACTCGCATCACTAAGTTATAGACTTAGGCCCAATGGAATGGGAATTTTATGGTGCATGCGAACCTTGTTTAAAGGGGAAGATGACTAAGAAACCTTTCCGATGTATGTGGTCCTATGAGTGTTAAGATACATGAGGGTTTCGTCTACTTCATAACCTTTATCAATGATTACTCGTGATATGGTTATTTGTACCTTATGAGGCACAATTTGAGAGTTTTGAGAAATTTAAAGAGTTCAAAACCAAAGTAGAGAAACAACTTGGGAAAAGTATAAAGACCCTTCGATCTGATCGAGGTGGTGAATACTTAAGCTAAGAGTTTCAGGATTATTTAAGGGATACTGGTATTTTATCCCAATGGACACCTCCTTATACGCCCCAGCACAATGGAGTTTCAGAAAGGAGAAATCGAACCCTACTCGATATAGTTCTTTCCATGATGAGCCAAGTAGAACTCAATAGATCCTTTTGGGGTTATGTACTTGAGAGCGCAATTTATATTCTAAATAGAGTGCCCACTAAATTAGTTAACCCAACTCCATGCGAATTATGATATGGTAAGAAACCCGCTCTTTCTAACTTGAGAGTTTGGAGATGTCCTACTTACGTAAAGTGTACGAGTTCAGATAAGCTGGGTCCTAAGTTTGACAAGTGTTTGTTTATAGGTTACCCTAAGGAGACTATGGGATATACATTCGTTGATCCCAAGGAATAAAAAGTCTTTGTTTCTTGAAATGTTCAATTCCTCGAGAATGAGCATATACTTGCGAAAGCTAGTGGGAGCAATCTTGAGTTAGGCACTCAAAAAGATTTGTGTTTGCTTTGATTGCTTGATTTGGAAATTCTGAATGCTGGGAATATTATGACAGTATTTCAGCTCTTAAGAAATTCGAGGTAATGCACCAAGTTTGAACTTCTACTTCTATCTTCTATTTATACTTGAAGTTCTTGGAAGTAGCTGTTGCAAACTTCTCATCTTGACTTGTCTTTAGTTTCTCTTCTCTTCATAGCTTTCGAAATTGTATGTTTAAAACTAATTCCAGGATGTTTATAGATAGAGATTTCGAACGTTGAACCACGAGATTAATCCGTTAATTTAAATGCGTTAAAAACTTGTTTCCTTTAAGAAATTCCATTCTAATAAAGAGATGCACGAGATACAATGTGGAAGCTTATAATTTATCTAATTGCTGATGTGTAGAGTTGTGCGGAGACACTAAGAAATGCCACATGTCAGAGGATTCCTTTTGTCTTGGACTTTAGTGAGGATTCTCCAACATTCTGTATTGAGATGTTTCATTGTCAGGACCCCTTGAATATCTTCTTTAATTTCAGCGCTTTTTCTCCTTAAAAGAATCAAAGGAATATCTCATCTCTCACAAATAACAATAAAAGCATTTGTGTCATATATTTCTGGAAGTGTCAAGAAACTCAGCTTCGCTGAGTCTATATCGTACAAAATATGAAATACTCAACTCATGTCATCTTTTCTTACTCTAAGCCTTAACTTAATTAAAACTCAGTAAACTGAGTTGTTTTTCCTAAAACAAACTCAAGTATAACTTGTTTAATTAAGAGTCTACTTAGTACTTAATTAATTTCACTATCATATTCAGTTTAATATTTACAAAATGTTTAAGTACTATGAAGTACTACTAACTTGGGTTCAACAATCTCCCCCCTTTTGGAATAGATAACAAACTAGATAGTAGAAGAAATTAATTAAAAAACAGTTTGTAGATATAGAAATACCTGATAGATGATGTAAGACTCCCCCATGTTGAGTGAACTCCTTAGTCAGTGTGGACTACCCCATACAGAGTGGATTCTTTTCATTCAGCTCAACTTCCCCCATACTTAGAGGAATTTTCTTCGATTTGGGACTTTATCTTACATTTAGCTTTTCTTTTATTAATCTTTGCATAAATTCCTGCAACAATTTGTAAGCAGAAATAGCATACATAAACAACAAGTTATGAAGTTAGAAGCCCTTAACATTGATACATAAAACTTTGTACTTTCATTAATAGCAAAAGGCTTAGTCAGTACACAAATCGTGTTCTGAGCTAAGTGATTACAAATTATGACCTATTACAAGTTATGCCTATACTATAGCTATTTGTACGACTGAGTAGAAGGCTATCCAGAGCTTTTGGGATGATTGCTTTAATGGTGCAATTGACTTTGTTGTTATTGATGATGAGACTGAGAGTGATGCTGGGACTAATGATGAGATGGCTTTGGTAAGGATGACTTGTTTAAATTAGTAGTTCTTAGAGCATATTTAGCTACCTTCTCCCCCTTTGTTATCTGTTCTTTGATAATTTATTCAAGGAAGAGGTTGAAGGAGTCAAGGGTAGACTGAAAAACCTCTTACTTTCCACTAATCAACGAGGAAATCTCCTTCTCCAATGTCTCCTTTTCCTTTGTAGTAAGGAATTCTTGGTCATTAAGCTCAGTGAGAAGTAAGTGATGGCACCTAGATAAATGAGCAATTTGATCAAACCCCTAGCAAGTGAACTATTGAAAGCATTGAAACAAAGCTCTGAAATCTAATGCAGACAGTGCAATCTTCAGTTTTGCTTCCATATCGAGGATCCTTGGGTATATTGATGATATAGATCTAGCAGTGAAGTCAATGTACCTTGTATCATGTATCCTATTGGTCATTAGTTGATTGACATGATTTTCCATACCCTCAAGATGAACCTTAATAATCTTTAGCTTCTTGTGAACTAAGAGATCATTGTCTGGGTCTAGAAACCTAGTCGATTTTGGGAAGAGTTTTTTCATAGCCTTGATAATAGCCTTTTGTGCCTTTTTAATAGAATCGTCTATGTTATCATTGCTATCTTTATAGACAGAGTCAAACTTATTAGTAAGGGAATCTATATTCAGAATAGGCTTGTTAGCTTTATTAGCAACTTCATCAACGATCTTAATCACTCGATCAATCTTCTTATCTTAATTCACCATCAGCTTGGACATACTCTCTATCAGCTTTGCCATGTTGTGATCGATGTCCTTGGTGACCTCCACTTCCTTAAGCACATTTTCAATCTTCTTGTCGCTGCTCTTCTTTGTTTTGGCTTGCTCTTCACTAAACTTATGAATTATGTAGCTTGAGTTACCATTGTGGCATTCAAGCTACTCAGCTTCTCAACAGTAGCATTTGTACCACCCTTTATCTTTCCAGATACTCTATTAGTGAGAGTAGTAGACGTAGGGATATAAGTGATAGCTACACTGAGTTGAGTTGTAGAATCAAACAGTTTGGTGAGGATCAAAGCCATCTTATCCACAAGGCTTTTAGCACTCTCCTTCGCCAAATGGTTGCGAATCGCAAATAAGCTTCCTTGAATCTTTTCAAACTCTTCGAAGTAGACTAATTCAAAAGGAATAATTGAGTGCTCCTCGAACTCTAGTAGCATAACATTCTATTTTACGGACAAGTACATCAATTCCTGAGATAGTTGCACTTGGCTTACTGCTCCATCCAACTTAGCATCAATTTATAGAGTTGGGAATTTCTTCCTTACCAACTCCCAAATCTGAGGAAAGACGGCTGAGTAGCCATGTCCTGTTAGATTAGTTTGCTGTTGGAGGGAGGTACTTCATTGGTTGTAAAATTTTCCTTAGAACCTTCCTCACTTGCTTTTCCTTACTGAGCAGAGTTCTCAGCCTTAGGAACCTCCCTAATAAGAGGGATTAGAGGGGTAGAGGATGGATTTGAAGAATATTTTATAAATTTTGAGAAGAAGTGGTTGGTTTAATTTTTACATGGTAAGGGATTAAGGTAGTTTGAGAAGTAGTTGGAGGTGAGAAAGAATCTTGTGTTTGATTAGGAGAGGAAGGAGTGTGGTCAGGAGAATTTGCAGATTCTTGTATATGAGAAGGGGAATTTACATGAGAAGTTGGTATTAGAGAATATACAAGAGTAGGGATTTCAGGATTTACAAAGGAAGAAGGTTTAGGATTTACAAAAGAAATAGGGGAAGGATTTAAAGGTACCTGGGGGTTGGCTGTTTGACCTAAGAATGGGTCAGCCTCACGTTACTCAGCTTGATTAGGAAGGGACTCAAGCTGAGTGTGAATTGGCTATGGATTGCTAGAACCAGGAAGAGAATATTCTTCTTGATTGAGTATTTTAACATCTACACCAGCATCCTCATCATTGCTAACCACTTGAACATTCTTCTTCATAGGGCGAGTTGTAGCAAATCGCTTGTACTGGGTGCCTTTAGCCATAGAGATTACATCTTCAGTGTGAGCGATAACACCAAGATTGATAGTTTCAGGGTTTCTTATAATTCCCCTATCCCTCATCCTCTTCAGCAACTTCAAGCTTGCGCTTCTTTTAACATAGAGTTTCTCCTACCTCTCTGGCATCCTCCTTCTTCTTCAGCCTTTTGCTTCGCCTCACCTTCCCTTGGAGTACGAGTTTTTAGCTTTATGGACTTTCTTTGCCTAGTTGGAGGATAGGCATGCGTATTTCCTGCCCTTGGTTTTGTTGGGCTTTTCCTTGCCCTGGAAGAAGTGGCTTTTGATTTTGTTAACCTAGGAGCAAAAGCGGTTGATATTTCCTCAAGCTTGGCAGAGAGAGAAACATTATCATTGGTGTCTTCACTATCTTCATCGAAATTCACTAAAACAAATCCCCATCTTCCTTCAAAACATTCTCAAGAAACACTAACAGTATAAGCTTAGCATTCCTTTTTGCATCTTGGGCCTTGGTATACCTACTATGAACCTGGTTATGGAAGAGTTTGCTGAAATGCATTATTTTAGTGTATTCTTCAATGGGATCACCGTATCATCTCTCCCGGTCTATTAACAAAGGATTAAATATCCATCCACTTAGCCTTCATTAAGGTAGTGATCAAATAACCGTAATGATAAATGGTAGTAACTTTGGTCAGATGATGAAGAATCACCACTGGCTAATTCTATTTCTTACCTTCTACCATATGGTAGGCCACACACCTTTCAAAGTAAGTCAGCGAGAGAGAGAGAGCCCCTCTTAGGTAGAAGCAGCTTCACAAGCAACTCATGGTAAGCCCTTGCCCCCCAATTCATTCCAGATGCTAAGATCTCGCCAGATTGTAGGGAGTTCCCAATCTTCAAGGACTCTAAAAGCTTTTTCATCCCCATTCTTCCTTAACACAATGCCCTTACATAGCATGTTAAGAAGACTTCCTAGTAGCCTGTCATAGATTAGGTGAGCGTTCCCATCAATCTCCACCATAAGCACATCATTGTACCCTTGAATGGTGTAAAAGTTCTCGTGGAAGCATCTGATTAAGCCACTAATGTCTGGTTCTTCCAACTACACAAATTGACTTTGGTTCTGCTATCTGATAACCTTATGATGGATTTTATTCTTCAACAGGCCTTCATACTCCACTTCATACACCTTGCCAAAGTCTAGATTTGCTCCCCATTCAACCTTGATGAAAATTGTTCTAGTGGGGAAAACAATCTTTTCCATGGTTCCATCGATGTCCACATAAACACTCCTCTTGGAAGATCCTTGAAAGATAAAAGTTCTCTTGGTGATCATCATTACAAATGAAAAGAATTTGAGAGAAAAGAGAGAAATTAGGGTTCTTTTACAGTTAAAATGATTAAAATCTTAGAATTGCAAGTAACCTTTCTCTCTCTATCAAAGTTAAGCTTTTATAGACCTATTCAACTTGTAGTGATACATGACGTTCTCACAAAACAAAATCAAAATCAATGTTGAGTTTAACAAAGATATAATCGACGTAGTAAAATGGTGAGTTTAGCAGTAAACGGTTCCAATTTAAAAACACCCTTTGAATAAAGTAGCTTAAAAGATTTTAACCGCGAAACTAAATCTCACGATGTTACTTTAAAATATAGATGTTGTTAAATACTTGTTAACTCATTTGGCTATGTTAAGACTTGATTTCCAACAGTAAGCCAAATTTCTTAATTTTTCTTCATATGGGGTTCGCCATTCCAATAAGCTGCTTTAGAACATTGAATTGCTCCATGGCCAATGGTTTGATGAATATGTCAGCTTGCTATTCCTCAAAAGGAACATACTCTAACTTGACATCTCCCCTTAGCACATAATCCCTTATGAAGTGATTTCTTATATTGATATGCTTAATCCTGCCTTTTTGAATTATATTCTTGGATACGTCAATTACGCTTTTGTTATCACACATAACTTCAAGGCATTTTAACTTTATACCATAATTCTCCAATTGCTGCTTAATCTATAACAATTGTGCTAAACAACTTCCTGGTACCATGTACTCAGCTTCAGTTATACTCAGTGTAATAGGAGTTTGTTTCTTACTATACCATGACACAAGGCATTCTCTAAAGAAATGGCATCCTCCTATGGTGCTTTTCCTATCGAGCTTGTCTCTTCCATAATCAGCATTTTTGAATCCTCTAGGAGTGAAATTTGAACTGTTAGGATACCATAGACATACATCTAGAGAGCCTTCCAAATACCAGAGAATTCTCTTAACAGTTGCTAAGTGAGATTCTCTAAGGTTAGCTTGATAATGTGTGTAAAAGCACATGGCATATATTGAATGTCTGGCCTACTAGTGGTTAAATAAAGAAAAGAGCATATAATACCTCTGTAGAATTTACTATCTACCGGCTTACCAGCTTCATCCTTACCTAAGATAATATTAGTGGCCATGGGAGTGGACATTGGCTTTGAATGCTCCATATCAAACTTCTTAAGGACTTCTTTGCCATACTTTTTATAGCTAATGAAGATTCCATCTTCACTTTGCTTGATTTGAAGTTTGAGGAAAAAGGTGAGCTCTCCCATCATAGACATTTCAAATTCGCTCTTCATTTACTTGCTGAACTCCTTGCCCAGCTTCTCATCAGTTACTCCAAAAATGATGTCTTCCACATAAATTTGGACTAGCAACACATCTTCTCTTCTTTGCTGGATAAACAAAGTCGATCTGCTTTCCCTCTTTCATAGCCTTAACTGATAAGGAAAATGGTAAGCCTTTCATACCAAGCTCTTGGAGCCTTCTTCAATCCGTGAAGAGCTTTTTTCAATTTGGAGACATGCTTAGGAATCTTTGGATCTTCAAATCCTGGAGGCTAGCGTACATAGACTTCATCTTAAATGACTCCATTCAGTAATGAACTTTAAACATCCATTTGAAACAATTTGAAGTTCATATGGGATGTGAAAGCATATAGGATTCAAATTACTTCAAGCCAAGCTACTGAAGCATAAGTCTCATCATAATCGATGCCTTCTTGATGATTGTAGCCTTGAGCAACAAGCCTAACCTTAATCCTGACAACAACACCATCTTCATAGCTTGTTCTTGAAATCTCATTTGGTACCGATGATTAATTTTTCTTTAGGCTTTGGAACTAGATCTTAAACATCATTATGCTTAAATTGATCAAGCTCCTCTTGCATCACAATCATCCAATAATCATCTCATCTATATCTTTGAACTTCTTGGGTTCAACTAATGAAATGAAAGCTAGACGGCTCATCATCCTACTATGCTGACCTAGCATCATGACGGGATTATGAACATCATAAACAATACTTTTGATTAGGTGATTGCGATGAGTCCTAATCTCTCTTGGCAGACTCAGATCTATGATTGGATGTCCTACATTTGGTTTTTAAGGATGAGTTGGATCTTCATCTTCGTTGAAGTTGATCAAAAGATCTTCATCTTCTTTAACTTCTTTATCTTCAAGTTCTTATGCTGGGTTAGGAAGTACAGAGAATGGCATGCTAAGAGGATTTTCTTACTGAGTTACTCCTTCATCTTCATCAGATGCTCATCTTTCTGCATGGTTAGTTTGATTGAAATCTACATGCATAGACTCCTCTAATATGTTGGTTCATTTGACATATATTCTGTGTACCATGGTGTTAGTTGAGTATCCTAGAAAGATACCATCATCAGCCTTTGGGATCAAACTTACCTAGCTGATCCTTGGTGTTAAGAATGAAGCACCCACAACCATATGATCTGAGATGACCAATCTTAGGCTTGAACCCTCGCCAAAGCTCATGGGGTATCTTCCTAAGAATTGGGCAAATAAAAATCCAATTCAAAATATAACATGCTATGTTAACAGCTTCTCCCCAAAAGTACTTTAGTTGATTATTATCACTCAACATGGATCGAGCCATTTCAACTATAGTTTTGTTCTTCCTTTCTATAACCCCATTTTGTTGAGGATTATAAAGAGCTGAAAAGTTGTGGTCAATACCATGTGCTGAACAGAATCTTCGAAATGAAAGTTCTCAAATTCACATCCATGATCACTTTGAATACTACTCATTTTAGTTCCTAGTTCTTTCATTATCCAATTACTGATTTTGACAATAGATTTAAAGGTCTTGTCTTTGCTACTTTGAAAGACCACCCAAGTGAATATCTGAAGTCATCCCCAACCACCAATGAGAATATTTTTCCACCCATGCTTATAAGCTGAACTAGGCCGAATGGATCTAGCTGGAGGAGCTCCAACAGTCTCTTAGTTACTACGTTATTAATTTAGATAAATGATTTATTAACTTGCTTACCTAGCTGGCAAGCTGAGCAAAGTTTATTCTTCTCAAAGCTGATATTGAGTAAACCCACAACTTGTTGCTTTTTAGCCAATTTAGAAAGAATGTTCATATTTATATGACCCAACCTTTTGCACCAAAGGCATGAATTATCCTCCTTAGATATAAAACAAACATTAGTGGAGCCTGGGGATAAATCAATCATATACACATTATTAATTGTAGGAGCAAAGAGTATAATTCAGTCAGTCTTACAATCAAAAACTAAGCAACTAGCTAAGTCAAATGCAACCTTCCTCACTTTATTACATAGCTGGGTTACACTAAGCAAGTTAAACTTGAGTCCTTTAACCAGAGAAACCTCTTCAATTGAAGGAGAGACACCAACAGTTCGACAGCCCACAATCTTTCCTTTTTGGTTATCTTTGAAACTAAAACTTCCATTCCTCTTACGCTCCAATGAGATGAACTGACTTTCATCTCTCATCATATGCCTAGAGCATCCGCTATCTAAATACCACATTCCAGTGTCATTAGCGGATCTTAGGCTCACTTGCAAAATAATTACATTTTCTTAGGTACCCATGCTTTTGAGCTGGGTCCTCCTTTATTACTAGTGCTTAGAGTAGACCAATTTGTACTCATCATAACAACCATTTTTATACCTATAGAGAATTATGGCATGTCCAACTTTGTCACAAAAGCCACACACAGATTTTGCTTTGGGCTGGCTCGCTTTCTTCTTTTTAGATGAATTCTTCCTCTTAGAATTACAATTTTGGTTACTTGATTTCAGACTGTTGGCTGGAGGAGGAACCCCTTCCTCCTTTAAAGTTTTTATCTCACTAGTCAACTCATCTTATCTCTTACTGAGCTTGTTGTTATGACATTCATGATGCTCAGCTTTTTCTTGAAGAAAGCGAATATCAAGAGACAAGGAAGTAATAGTATCTTCCCGATCTCATTTCTCACTAGCACTTTGATGATTTTACTTGACTTATTAGTTAGATTCATCACATCAAAGAGTTTCTGGGTGAATTCTTCAATTGATAAAGGGATTTCAGGATGTACCTTAGATTGTGAGTTCTCCCCTTGATGCACTTAGCTTCAGAGTTAATAGTAGATTGGTTGCTCTTTGAAGTAGAGGCTGAGCTCTCGAACCTTTCATTCTCTATTGCCATTAAGCAAAATATGGCAAAATCTATATCTTCTTCATTTGAGGATGAAGGATTTTCAGAATCGCTCTAGATGGCAGCAAGTGCTTCATTTTCTTGGAATACCTCTTCTTATATCTATCCTTCTTGGGCTTTGAACATGATAATTTAGTATTGCATTTGTGCTTCTTTTTGGGTCCTTCCTTAGCTCCCCCCTTGTTGCTGAGTTGACTTGATTTTAAGGGGAAACTTCTTCTTATTGAACTTCCCATCCGTCTTCGTGAAGCGCTTGAATCGCCTCTTCAGAAGAGCCATTTTCTCATCCGAATCATTGGTGGTGGATTCGTTTGATGAATCACCTTTTAGTTCAATGGCTCTGCCCTCTCTCTCCTTGCCTTTACTCCTCTTTGAGTCATTGGCATATTTTCTCAAGGACATTTCATGAGTCAGCAAGGTGCCTATCACCTCTCCATACCTGTAGGTCTTAAGATCATGAGCCTCTTTGATCGTGCTCTTCTTGGCATCCCACTCAAATGTGAGAACATGGAGAATCCTCTTCACCATTTTTCTTCTTCGATGAACTCCTTTCCCAATCCCTTTAGTTTATTAATGACATTAATGAACTTGGAATAATGGATTAAATACCCTCAGTAGCACCCATCTGGAAAAGCTCATACTCCCTGAGCATAGGATTGATCTTGGACTCCTTGACCTTATTGGTCCCCTCATACGTGATCTCCAGCATCCTCCAGAAATCTTGCGCTGTCTCACACTAGAGCTTTAATCCACTAGTGTTTTCCTTCCTTCCTTAGGAGGAGAAGCCTATATAATGGTTAGACTCTATTACAGAAAGGACCTTCCTTTCTAACTACCACTCAAACATAATTTAGGTGTCGTTCCTAAAATGTCACTCAAATATTTAATAAGCAATGCGAACTGAGGATTTCAAATTCTAAAATTCATTGAATCCTTTACAATATTATACATTTATTCTTTCTAATACAAATAGATTGGACGATTTTCATTTACTTTTATTGCTTGATTTGGAAATTTTGAATGTTGGGAATATTTTAATAGTATTTTAGCTCTTGAGAAATTTGAGATGATTTACCAAGTTTGAATGTCTACTTCAGTCATCTATTTATACTCGAAGTTCTTAGAAGTAGTTGTTGTAAACTTCTCATCCTGACTATTCTTCAATTTCTCTTTTCTTTACAGCTTTCGAATTTGTCAATTTGAAACAAATTCCAGGACGTTTAGAGATAGAGATTTCGAACATCAAAGCGTGAGATAATCTGTTAATCCGAATGCGTTAAAAACTCGTTTCCTTTAAGTAATTCCATTTATATAGAGAGCTGCATGAGATGAAAATGTTGAAGCTTGCAATTTGTTTGATTGCTAAAATTGTAGAGTTGTGCGAAGACACTGAAAATGGCGCATGTCAGAGGATTCCTTTTGTCTTGGACTTTAGTGAGGATTCTCCAACATTCTGTAGTGACACCTTTTCGTTGTGAGGAACACTTGAATATCTTCTTTAATTTCAGCGCCTTTTCACTTAAAATGAATCAAAGAAATATTTCATCCCTCACAGACAACATTAAAAGCATTCGTGTCATATATTTTTCCAAGTGTTAAGAAACTCTGCTTTAATAAATAAAAGCTACTCAGCTTTGCCGAGTCTATTTTGTACAAATAGTGTAATACTCAGCTCCAGTTAGCATTTCTTAATCTAAGCCATAACTTAATTAAAACTTAGTAAACTAAGTTGTTTTTCCTTATTTGTACAAATAGTGTAATACTCAGCTCCAGTTAGCATTTCTAAATCTAAGCCATAACTTAATTAAAACTTAGTAAACTAAGTTGTTTTTCCTTAAACAAACTCAAGTGTAACTTGTTTAATTAAGTGTCTACTTAGTACTTAATTAATTTCACTATCATCTTCACTTTGTTGTTTCCAAAATGTTTAAGTACTGTGAAGTACCTATAACCTACAGAGGGGGGCTGAAGGCTTTACTTGGTTCTTTTAAGTATTTATAAAAATTCTTTTCTAAGTTCAGTTTTTAGATGTTTGCTGAGTGAAATGTGCTGAGTTTTGTCTAAAAACTATAAACTACTCAGCTTCACTAACTTAGTTTATCTTCAATCCCTGCTGAGTACTTTAATCATCTCGGATTGGTTTTTTAAACAAAATAAGAAAAATAGAGAGAATGATGGATGAGCTAGATGCTATAAAGACAATCGACAAAAGATAGAACTTCAACACTTGATATTTTATCCTAATTCGGCCCCGAGCCTACCTCTAGTCCACGGATTCCTTTCCAAGCTTTAATCTACTAGTGTTTTCCTTCCTTCCTTAGATAGAGAAGCCTTTACAATAGGTAGACTCTATTACAAAAATTACCTTCCTTTCTAACTACCACTCAAACAAAGTTGAGGTACCCTTCCTAAACTATTAATCAGATATTTGAAAAGAAATGTGAACTGAGGATTTCAACTTATAAAATTCATTGAATCCTTTACAATGTTATATCTAAGATTGATTCTCTCTATTACAAAGAGATTGGAAGATTTGTGTTTGCTTGATTGCTTGATTTGGAATTTTTAATGTTGGGAATATTTTGATAGTATTTAAGCTCTTGAGAAATTCGAGATGATTCACCAAGTTTGAACGTCTGTTTCAATCTTCTATTTATACTTCAAGTTCTTGGAAGTAGCCATTGCAAACTTCTCATCCTGACTTGTCTTCAATTTCTCTTCTCTGCACATCTTTCGAATTTTACTATTTGAAACATATTCCAAGATATTTAGAGACAGAGACTTCGAATGTTGAAGCGTGAGATTAATCCGTTAATCCAAATGCATAAAAAACTTTTTTCTTTCAAGAAATTCTATTCAGATAGAGAGACGTGTGACATGCAACGTGGATGCTTGCAATTTGTTCGATTGCTGACGTTGCAGAGTTGCACGGAGACACTGAGAAACGGTGCATGTAGAGGATTCATTTTATCTTGGACTTAAGTGAGGATTCTCCAACTTTCCATACTAACACCTTTTCGTTGTGAGGACCACTTTAATAGCTTCTTTAATTTGAACGCCTTTTCTCCCGAAGAGAAACAAAGGAATATTTCATCCCTCATAGACAACATTAAAAGCATTTTTGTCATATATTTCTCTAAGTGTCAAGAAACTCAGCTTTTATAAATAAAAGCTACTCAACTTCGCTGAGTCTATATTGTACAAATAGTGTAATACTCAACTCTAGTCAACTTTTCTTACTATAAGCCATAACTTAATTAAAACTCTGTAAACTAAGTTGTTTTTCCTTAAACAAACTCAAGTATAACTTGTTTAATTAAGAGTCTACTTAATACTTAAATAATTTCACTATGTATTTATTTTGTTATTTCCACAATGTTTAAGTACTGTGAAGTACTATTAACTTGGGTTCAACACATCAATGTTCGCCTTAATCGAATTAGGTGTTAGAGGAATCCATTTAACAAGGATTATATCTGGAGCTTTGAAAATCGTGGCTGCACTTTCAGATTTGAAAAAATATTTCGCTTAATAATCGAATTCCATACGTGAACCATCATCATCGTATGTGTTTTCCATAAGATAGCCCAAAGTTGTATAAGAGAAACATGGATATTTGGACTTACATCATCAAAAATACAACTGCATCTCAGCCACCAAATCACCCAGACAATATTAACAATGGCCGAATTCCAAAGGATTTGCAACTTTGAGCTGAATCAACATGTCATAGTCCACTCTAAAGTTGTTCAGAGATCAATAGAGACCTCAAATGTCCTCCGAAATATCCCCATTATACTCATCCAAAGTTGTTACGTAAATGGGCAATTGATGAATAAATGTCTCCGATCCTCTACACTATTTCTACAAAGGCTGCACATAGATACAATTGGAATCCCCTTATGTTGAAGAACATCATGAGTGGCAATGTAACCTGTAATAATCTTCCAACAAATAATTGCATGACAAGGAGCTATCGTCGAGTGCCGCAATTTTTTCAAAACGTCACATACCGTGTGCTCACCTTGTAACCATCGATATTATGCCTTAACTGTAAGTTTATCATCAACACTTGGCTTCCAAACAAAGTAGTCCCATTCCTCCTGAATTTCCTTTATTTAAATTATTTCATCTACAATATTTTGTGGAAGATCCACTACCGAAATAGTCCAGGACCGCTCAATATGCATCTCCCAAATCTGGGCAGTCAATCTCAACTTTTCTAGTCGAATGAAATCAAGATTGCTTAGTAATGATCCAATCATCGTTCCAAAAGTTCAAATTTGAAAGAGGACCAAGGAACCATATAATATGCGCACTGATGGAGTTGTAAACACCCTTGATGGATAACCAAATGTTAGAATTAACTAGCCATTCATGAGGAATAGCATTTTTAATATACAAAAGCAATCAGCCTCGATATTAATCAATCCCCATGCAAATTTTGGAAGCATTGCACTATTAATATATCCAACTTTCTTCAGCCCTATATCCTTTGTTGATGTTGGCTTGACACAAACAAACCACGGTACCGTAACCAAATTTTTCTTTTCCATCGCACCTGACCAAACAAAATTGCATACTACTCTCTCTAACTCGTGGAGAAGAGAAGTACGCCATTTATAAAAAGAAAATGAGTGTAATAAGGATCCTTGAATCACTATTTTGACTAAAAGAGTGCGTCCTGCCATCGAAAGTGAACTACTAATCCAACCAGTAAAATTATCCAAAGTCTTGTCTAAAAGAGGCCTAAGATAGGCTACCTTTGGAGCCCCATTAAAGAGTGGAACACCTAAATATTTAAGTGGCAGTGAAAAAATTCTAATACCCGTTATGTTAGCCAAACGTGCACCCCTTCTAGCTACTACAATGCTCAATTTCAGCCAATTAATCCGCTGGCCCAAGTTTCTTTCATGAAGCTCAACAGCATCATTAACCACTTGAATATTTCAAGTAGTTGCCTTGCAAAAAAGGATAACATAAAGCATGTGTGAAGGGAACAATGAATGCGAGGTTTAAGATGTCCGAGTTAATTTCCCAGAATCTGCAAGCGAAGTTAGCAATCTACTAAGGAAATCCTCTCCTAAAACAAAAAGCAAAGGTGAAAGTGGATCACCTTAGAGGACTCCTCATGAATAACTAAAATATCCTCTATTACCCACATGAGTCATTATTGAAATTCTCGCTCATTCACAAATATTTTGAATCCATTAGACAATCGTTACTAGAAAACTAAAAGAAGAAAGAATCGAAAGCAAACAAATTCTAGTTTAACGTGTCAAAAGCTTTCCTGATATCAATCTTCATAGCCAAGTTTTCGCCAAAACATTTCTTATGAAGCATATTACCTCTTTTGGAAGCGAAAACAATTGAGTTAGGAATATTTCTTACCTTTAAAAAATTGTACTGTTTGAAGAGACACCATGCATCATAATAACCCCTAACCAATCTGCTAGTATTTTGTTGATAACTTCGAAAACAAAATTAAACATAGCAAACGACCTAAATTCTTTATATGGTTTGCTCCTTCGAACATGGGAATTAAAATCATTATAATCGAATTAAGCCCCCGAATCATCATCCTTATTTCAAAAATTGCTGCACCGCCGGACAAACATCTTCACCTACTACTGAACAGAATTTTCGGATGAAATTACTAGTAAAGCAATCTGATCTTGGAGCACTGCTACCGTCCATCAAATTAACAGTATCCCGAATTCATTAAAAGGAATGCTTTGACATTATGAAATTATTTTCCAGATGTAACCCTCCTTGGAATGATCGTGGAAACCAATTGTTGATCCACGTCAACCAACGTTTGGATTCCCTAAATTCTGTTGGTGATAAAATTATTGGTTAGATTAGGTCTAAAAATTTTTTAATAAATTATCGAGTAAACTTAAAAAACTAAACCACTATTTTCACTAGTTTTAAATTGAAGCTAGCATTATTTTGTGTTGTGAAATTGGTTTTTGTGAAGTTTATGTTGAAGGAGAAGTTAGCCTTCCAATAAATAATTGCACGAGAATGAGCTATCTTTCGAAGCCACAACTTTTTCAAAACGTCACATACCATGTGCTCACCTTTCAAACATCGATAATATGCATTAACCGTAAGTTTACCATCAACACTTGGTTTCTAAACACAATCACACTGTACCTCCTTTGTTTCCTCTATTTGAATTATTTCATCTACAATATTATGTGGAAGATCCACTGCTGAAACAGTCAAGCCCTGCTCATTACGCATCTCTAGAATCTTGGCCGTTAATCTCAATCTTTCTCATCGACTAAAATCAAGCTTGCTCGCTAATGGCGGAAATATCCATTCTTCATTAGAGAACCATATAAGATGCGCACGGAAGGAGTTGTATACACCCTTGATCGAGTACCAAATGCTAGAATTAACTAGCCATTCATGAGGAATACCATTTTTAATGAATGGTAACTGCAATAGACAAAAGCAATCTGCCTCACTATTGATCAATCCCCATGCAAATTATTCAAGCATTGCACTATTAATATCTCAAACTTTCTTCAGCCCAAGACCCCCTACTGATGTTGCCTTGCACAAAGATACCACAGATCCATAACTAACCTTTTTATTCCACTACACCCGACCAAACAAAATTGCGTATTGCTCTCTCCAACACGTAGAGAAGAGAAGAAGGCCATTTATATACAGAAAGTAGTGTAATAAAGATCCTTTAATCACCATTTTGACAAAAAGAGTGTGTCCCGCAATTGAAAGTGAACTACCAATCCAATTGGCAAAATTATGCAAAGTTTTATCCAAAAGAAGAACAAGGAAAGGCTGCCTTTGGAGTCGCATAAAAGAGTGGAACACCCAAATATTTGAGAGGCAGTGAACCAATTCTAATACCCATTATTTTAGCTAATCGTGCACCCCTTCTGGCTACTAGGGATTGATTAAAATAAATGCTCAATTTTAGCCAATTAATCTAATGAACCTAGTTTCTTTCATAAACCTCAAAAGCATCATTAATCACATGAATATTCCCAGCTATTGCTTTGCGACAAAGAAGAACATCATTTGAGTAAAGCATGTGTGAAGGGAATAATGAATGCAAGGTGTAAGAAATCCGAGTTAAATTCCTTGAATCCATAAGCGAAGTTAGCAATCTAATGATGAAATCCTCTCCTGAAACAAAAAGCAAAGGTGAAAGTGGATCACCTTGGAGCACTCCCCACGTACAACAAAATATCCTCTGCTTCCCATAAGAGTTATTATCAAGATTCTCATTGATTCTAGAATATTTCGAATCCATGAGACAAACGTTGTTGCAAAACCAAAAGAAGAAAGATTCGACATCAAAAATTTCTAGCTTAACATGTCAAAAGCTAATCCTGATATCAATCTTCATTGCCAAGTTTCTCCAAAAACATTTCTTATGAAGCATATTAACTCCTTTCGAAGCAATAACAATTGAGTTGTGAATATTACTTCCCTTTAAAAAACTATGTTGATTTGAAGAGAAAACACGTGTCATAATAACCCCTAACCAATCTGCTGGTATTTTGCTGATAACTTTGAAAAAAAAATTAAAGATAGAAATCGATCTAAACTCTTCTATACAACTTACTCCTTCAAACATGGGAAATAAAACCATTATGCTTGAATTAAACTCTGGATTCATCATCCTTGTTTAAAAAATTTCTACACAGCTTGGCAAACATTTGGACCTACCACCGACTAGAATATTTGGAAGAAAATACAGGTAAAGCCATTTGGTCCTGGAGCACTGCCGTCATCCATTGAATTAGCAGTATCCTGACTTAGTTTAAAGGAAGGCATTGACATCAAGAAATTATTTCCAAATTTGTAAGCCTCCATGGAAAAATCGAGGCAACCACTTGTTGATCCACGTTAACCCACATTTGGATTCCCTAAATTAAGTTGGTGATAAAATTAATGGTTAGAATAGGTCTAACAATGTATTAATAAATTATTACGTAAACATAAAAAACATACCAACTATTTTCACTTGTTCTAAATTGAAGCTTGAATTATTTTTTGTTAAGAAATTGTTTTTGTAAAGTTTGTATTGAAGGAGAAGTTAGCCTTCCAATAAATAATTGCACAAGGATGAGCTCTCGTCGGGTGAAATAATTTTTTCAAATTGTCACATACTATGTGCTCACATTGCAACCGTCAAATATTTGCCTTAACCGTAATTTACCATCAACAGTTAGCTTCTAAACACAACAGTTCCTCACCTCCTCTGTTTCCTCTATTTGAATTATTTCGTCTACAATATTTTATGGAAGATTCACTACCGAAGTAGTCCAGCCCCGCTCATGACACATCTCTCGAATCTTGATCGTTAAACTCAACCTTTCACGTCAACTAAAATCAAGCTTACAGGCTAATAATAGAACAATCCATTTGTTGTTCAAAAAATTTAAATGTGAAAGAGGACAAAGCAACCATATAATATGCACACTGATGGAGTTGTATGCACCCTTGATGTAGCACAAAATACTAGAATTAACTAGCCATTCATGAGGAATACCATTTTTAATGAATCGTAACCGCAATAGATGAAAGCAATCGGCCTCACTTTGATGAATCCCCACGCAAATTTCGCAGGCAAGACCCCCTGCTAATGTTGGCTTAACACAAAGAGACCAGGGTGCCGTAACTAACATTTTCTTTTCCACCGCACCCAACCAAACAAAATTGCGTATTGCTCTCTCTAACTTGTGGAGAAGAGAAGAAGGCCATTTATAAATAGAATTGAGTGTAATATAGATCCTTGAATTACCAGTGAAAAAAGAGTGCGTCTTGCCATGGAAAGCAAACTACCAATCCAACCGGTAAAATAATGCAAATTTTTATCCAAAAGAGGCCTAAGATAAGCTACCTTTACAGTCCCATAAATGAGTGGAACACCCAAATATTTGAGAGGCAGCGAATCAATTCTAATATCCATTATTTTAGCCAATCGTGCACCCTTTCTAGCTGCTAGGGATTGATTAAAATAAATGCTCGATTTCAGTAAATTAATCTGCTACCCCGAGTTTCTCTCATAAAGCTCAAAAGCATCACTAACCACTTGAATATTTCCAACTGTTACCTTTCAAAAAAGAAGAAATCATCTGCATAAAGCATGTGTGAAGGGGACTATGAATGTAGGGTGTAAGACATCTGAGCTAAATTCCCGGAATCCACAAGCGAAGTTAGCATTCTACTAATGAAATCCTCTCCTAAAACAAAAGGCAAAGGCGAAAGTGGGTCACCTTGGAGCACTCCCCGTGAAGAACTAAAATATCCTCTGTTACCCATAGAAGTCATCGAAATTCTCGTTGATTCTAAAATATCTCTAATCCATGAGACAAACATTGTTACAAAACCGAAAGAAGAACAAACTGACAACTAAAAAATTCTACTATAACGTGTCAAAAGCTTTCCTAATATCAATCATCATAGCCAAGTTTCCCCCAAAACACTTCTTACGAAGCATATTAACTCCTTCCAAAGCAATAACAATTGAGTCATGACTATTACTTCCCTTAAGATAACTATGCTGATTTGAAAAAAAAACACGTGTCACAATAACTCCTAGCCGATCTGCTTGTATTTTGGTGATAACTTTGAAAATAAAATTAAACATAACAATCGATCTAAATTCTTCTAGACAGCTTACTCCTTCAAACTTAGGAATCAAAACCATTATGCTCGAATTAAGCCCTAGATTCATCATCCTTGTTTCAAAATATTTCTTTACAACTTGGAAAAAGTTTGCACCTACCATTGTCAAGAATTTTTGGTAGAAAATATAGGTAAAGCCATCTAATCTTGGAGCACTACCATCATCCATTGAATTAACAGTATCTTGAATTAGGTCCAAGGAAGGCTTTGACGTCAAGAAATTATTTCCAAATCCATAAGCCTCCTTGGAATGATCGAGGTAACCAATTGTTGATCCACGTCAACCCACGTTTGGAATCCCTAAATTAAGTTGGTGATAAAATTAATGGTGAGAATAGGTCTAAAAATTTATTAATAAATTATTAAGTAAACTTAAAAAACTTACCAATTGTTTTCACTCATTTTAAATTGAAGCTTGAATTATTTTGTGTTAAGAAAATGGTTTTTGTGAAGTTTGTATTGAAGGAGAAGTTAGCCTTCCAACAAATAAATGCACGAGAATGAGCTATCGTCGAGTGCAATAATTTTTTCAAAATGTCACATACCATGAGCTCACCTTGCAACCATCGAAAATATGCCATAACCATAATTTACTATTAACTTAGCTTCCAAACACAGCAGTCCCGTACCTCTTTCATTTCCTCTAGTTGAATTATTTCATCTACAATATTTTGTGAAAGATCCATTGTTGAAACAGTCCAGCCCCGCTCATGACGCATCTCTTGAATCTTGACTGTTAAACTCAACCTTTCTCGTCGACTAAATCAATCAAACCAGCAAAATTATGCAAAGTCTTGTCCAAATGAGGCCTGAGATAGGTTGCCTTTCGAACCCTATAAAAGATTGGAACGCCAAACTATTTGAGAGGCACCAAATAAATTCTAATACCTGTTATGTTAGCCAAATGTACACCCCTTCTAGCTACTACAGATTCACTAAAACAAATGCTCGATTTCAGCCATTTAACCCGCTACCCCGAGTTTCTTTCATAAAGCTCAAAAGCATCATTAAAAACTTAAATATTTTCAGTCACTACCTTGCTAAAAAGGAGAACATCATCCTCATAAAGCATGTGTGAAGGGAATAATGAATTCGAGGTGTAAGACAGCAGAGTTAAATTCCCGATATCCGCAAGCGAAGTTAACAATCTACTAGGGAATACCTCTCCCAACATAAAAAGCAAAGGCAAAAGTGGATAACCTTGGAGCACTCCCCATGAACAACTAAATTATCCTTTGCTGCCCACACGAGTCATTATCAAAATTCTCGCTAATTCCAAAATATTTCTAATTCATGAGATACAATTTTCGGAAAAATCTAAACAAGAAAGAACTGACACCAAAAAGTTCTAGTTTAACATGTCAAAAGCTTTTTTAATAGTAATATTCATAGCTAAGTTTCCCCCAAAACATTTCTTTTGAATCATATTAACTCCTTTCGAAGTGATAGAATTTAGCCATGATTATTTCTTCCCTTTGAAAACCAAACTAATTTGAAGAGCGATCTGCTGGTATTTTGGTGATAACTTTGAAAACAATATTAGACATAGAAATCGGCCTAAATTCTTCTATAAGACTTGCTCCTTCAAACTTGGGAATCAAAATCATTATGCTCGAATGAAACCCCAGAATTATCATCCTTGTCTGAAAAAATTGCTTCACCACTCAGCAAACGTTTGCACCTACTACCGACCAGAATTTTTGGAAGCAAATACCCATAAAGCCATCTGGTCTTAGAACACTATTGTCGTCCATCGAATTAACAATATCGTGATTTAGTTCAAAAGATGTCTTTGACGTCAAGAAATTATTTTCCAAATCTGTAACCCTCCTTGGAATGATCGAGCAACCAATTGTTAATCTAAGTCAACACACGTTTGGATTCCCTAAATTCAGTTGGTGATAAAATTAATGGTTAGAATAGGTCTAAAAATTTATTAATAAATTATTAGGTAAACTTAAAAAACATACCCACTGCTTTCACTCATTTTAAATTGAAGCTTGAATTATTTTGTTTTGTGAAATTTGTTTATGTGAAGTTTATATTGAAGGAGAAGTTAGCCTTCCAACAAATAATTACACGAGAATTAACTATCATCGAGTGCCACAATTTTTTCAAAACGTCACATACCGTATGCTCACTTTGCAACCATTGAAAGTATGCCTTAACTGTAAGTTTACCATCAACACTTGGCTTCCAAGCATAGTAGTCACGTACCTCCTCCATTTCCTCAATTTGAATTATTTCATCTATAATATTTTGTGGAAGATCCACTGCCAAAACAATCCAGCCGCACTTAATACGCATCTCCCGAATCTTGACCGTTAATCTCAACCTTTCTCATCGACTAGAATCAAGCTTGCTCGTTTATGGTGGAACGATCCATTCATCGTTCCAAAAATTCAGATTTGAAAGTGGACCAAGGAACCATATAATATGCGCAAGGATGGAGTTGTAAACACCCTTGATAGAGCTCCAAATGTTAGAATTAACTAGCTATTCATGAGGAATACTATTTTTAATGAATCGTAACCGCAATAGACGAAAGTAATTGGCCTCACGATTGATCAATCCCCACTCAAATTTTGCAAGCATTGCACTATTAATATCTAAAAATCTTTAATTTTACAAAATTTAAAAGGAATGATATATTTTTTTCTTATACATGAAAAAGAGAAATATTTTTCTTTTACCTTCTTTCATGTTGATTTTGTCAACCCTTGCAACTAACTACATTCTCTCTCTTATATAATTTGAATTTCACAACATCAAACGTCTATATCTCACAACCCGTTGATTTTTTTGAATTGATACTTTGATATATTTTTTCATCTTCATTTTATCTTTAAAATGATATACACTTTAATTTTTTTGAAAAAATGTTTCGCTATCTTATACATGGTATAGTTGTGGTATAATACCCTTTTTTACTGCAATTTTCATGAAGACGTTATACATGGTATAAGAGTTGTATAATATATTTGTATAATCTTTTTCTCCTTTATGTTCATAGCAATACTGATTTTCCCAAAAAGTTCATGACATGCAAACCTCACACATGATATGAAAGCTCTTATAAATGGTATAATAGTGGTATAATGTATTTATTTAGTATATCCCCTTTTCATGTTTTACAACAGAACTAACTTTCTAGTAAAAAAATAATTTGTTTGTAGTCTTATACATGGTATAATAGTGGTATAATACTTTGTTTATTGTTTTATCATGAATAAGTTATACATGATATAAGAGTGGTATAATGTATTTCGTAGTCTTTTTTAAGATACATTATACCACTCTTATACCATATATAATGCCTTCATGAAAAAGGCAATATAAAAAAGATTTTATACAATGTATAATATAACAATACATTATATTTTTTCTCAAAATTTGAAGTGCATGTTATTTTAACGAGACGAAAAAAATATTTCAAAGCGTTGATACGAAAAAATCAACCGTTTGTGAGATATAGATATTTGAAGTTGCAAAATTTAAATGAAATAGGAGAGAATGTAATTAGTTACAAGGGGTAGTAAAAGTCAATGTAAGAAAAAGTTGAAGGGAAAGTATAATATGATGAAATGACAAATTAATGATGCTTTCTCTTTGTTGTAAAAACAATAAAATTGAGCGTTTTAGGCGTATGATTTAATTACCCTTGATAACACTAGTATATTTGCTTTATAGGTGACCAAAACCATTCAACAATCCATAAACCCCGTTAAACAAGGATTTCCATTATTGGGCCAAAATCAACATCAAGGTAATCAATTCTCCCTATCATCATTATTCAGTTATTCATTTTTATTGGAATCTTACTTAGGCATCGAAGAAGCTATGCCGGCCACCTGACTTAACCATTACGACTTCATTTTTTTGTCTTGCAGGACACTCGAATATATATATAAAAATCAAACTCAACCATAGAATGCCTCTATATTTTAGCAGATCAAGACTCAGGTATTAAAAAGAAATGAATGTCCAAACATATCCCATGGGAGTATGGCTCAGGCTAGGCGGGTTCCAGTCCCGTGAGCATGTACGACTAATTGTTATCATTTCATATATATCCATCGGAAGCTCCAGGGATTGGAAAAGAACTTGGAAGCAATTATTCGTTAATAGTTATTATAGTAGTGATCTAAAAACAATTTTTTCCTACCAGCTGTCACTAAGAAAGATTTAATATGGTTAATTAAGAGATTGGTCTAATTTGATGATGAAATACAGTTTTAGTGTCAATGAATAGATTCTATAGACAAACACAAACATGTTTTCCTTCCCCCAAAGATTTGAATCCATTTGGTCATTATGTTATTAATTTTTTAGGATTTGGTGCTTTTGAATTTTTATACTTTTCTTCTTGTTATCTTTTTCTTGCCTACATTCTTTCCTTTAAATAAACATTTAAAAAAGGAAAACTAAGGTCAATGGGTGCTACTTCTTCAATAAAGTTGTTAATTCTTTTCTTAAAATATTTCAATATCCATTCAACCCTAGCCAGCCAACTATTATAGTCACTTTTAGGGATTTAATTAATTATTAGATGATAATAATGATATTTAATTTAATTATCAAATTGGTGTTGGTGTTGGTGTTGGTGTTGTTGTTGTGATAATGAATATCAATTCCAATTATAAACCTAAAACTTTCTTCTTTTCAACTTATTTAATATGTAAATTCATGCTTCACAAATAAAGAACTATGCCTTTTTTAACGTGATAAAACAAAGGGTTTGGATGATAAAACTCATAAGTGTTTTATTCATTTTCACTTTTTTTTTAAATTTTCTTACATTAATAAAAAGAAAAATATCCAACCCACCAATATTTGGACTCAAACTGTGATATTTAGGAACACATGTTCAATGTCAACCACTAGTTCAAGACATTTGCCATCATTTTTCCCTTACACTAAATACAAACAAAATCTTCAACCCAACCCACCTATATGGCCTTATATAACTTGACATTTGTGATCTATAGGATCATAGATTCAGCCTTAACCACTAGACTAAGAATCTCTTATTTTCAACATTTAGTTTAATTCAATTTAGTCTAGTTAAGTTAAGGTCCGTTCAGTTTAAACTTTATTACTATCAATTAATATAAATAACAATAACAATATCAAGAATTCATAAAAATAATTCTAATTTTAATAATTTCAATTAATATTGCTATTTATAATTTTAATAATAAATATAATATTAGAAATAAAATTTATAAAAATAATATACCAATTATTATAATTACAATTATAATAAATTAACTTATGAATAATAATTAATAGTATATTTACTATAATAATAATTATTATAAAAATTATTTCTTATTATTTATATATTTTCATTTGGTATATAATATATATATTTTCATTTGGTATATGCTAATATATTATTAATCATTAATTCAAAATATAGTAATTATTAAATTTTGTGAAGAATAATCTTTAACATTAATAATAAAAATTTAATTAACGGAACTATTTCTTAGACTTAATTTAATTTATTATTTTCTTAATTTCTTTAGTTGCATTTACATTAAATACAATTGTAAATTCATTATTAACTATTGGTCCTTAGACAGCTTAATTACACAACAGAGGGGGGTGAATGTAAATCTTGGTTACTTTTTGAATTTTATAAAATATTTACCAAGTTAAAGTTTTTAGATGCATGTGTTGAGTGCTTCGTGCTGAGTTGGGTCTAAAAACTTATAAACTGCTCAGCTTTGCTGCTTAGTTTATCTTCAATCTCTTGCTGAGTACTCTACTCAACACGGATTGGTTTTTCAAGCAAAATGATGAAAAGCTAGAGATACAATGATGAATGAGCAACACGATAAAGGCACAAATAAGGTTAGAACTTCAACACCTGAGATTTATTCTGGTTTGGCTCATAGCATACCTCCAGTCCTCGAATTCCTTTCCGAGCTTTAATCCACTAGTGATTTCATTCCTTCCTTAGGCGGAGAAGCATTTACAGCGGATAGACTCTTTTACAGAAAGTACCTTTCTTTCTAACTACCTCTCAGACCATAGTTTGGGTACCCTTCCCAAACCATCACTCAAATTTCTAAAAGAAATTTATGAACTGAGGAATTCAACTAATAGAACGTTGAATCCTTTACAATGTTCAATCTTAAGTGCCATTTCTCTCTCTATTACAAATAGATTTGAACAATGAATGTTTGCTGATTGCTTGATTTAGAATTTCTTGAAGCTGGGAGTGAATGAATAGAGTTTCAGCTCTTCAAGAAATTTGAGTTGATTCACCAAGTTTGAACATCTATCTAGTCCTGACAGCTCTTCAATTTCTCTTCTCTTCAAATCTTTCGATTTCCCATTGGAGACAAATTCCTTTAGATATAGAGATTTCAAACATTGAAGCACGATATTAATCCGTTGTCAAAAACTCATTTGTCTTTAAGCAATCTACCCTGATAGAGAGGCGTGTGAGATGAAACGTGGCATTCTGCCATTAATTGACTTGATGACATTTGCAGAGGCGCGTGGAGACACTAAGAATGGTGCATGTCAGAGGATTCCTTTTGTCTTGGACTTTAGTGAGGAATCTCCAACATTCCGTACTAACACCTTTCGTCTTATGAGGACCAATCTTCTTTAATTACACCACTTTATCACTTGAAAAGTATCAAACGTATATTCCATTTCTCATAGAAAACGTTAGTAGCACAAGTGTCAAATATTTCTCTAAGGGTCAAAGATGACAACTTTTCTAAGTAAAAGCTAACTCACCACAACTGAGCGGATATCGTCTAAACTATGTAATACTCATCTCAGCTTTTCTTACTCTAAGCCAAAATTTAATTATTTACTCAATAAAATGAGTTGTTTTCCCTTAAATAAACTTAAGTAAACTTCATTAAATAAGAGTATACTTATTACTAAATTAATTTCATTATCCTAGTCAGCTTGTTATTTTCAAAACGTTTTAAGTACTATTAAGTACTATTAACTTGGGTTCAACATTTACCATTAATCTAAAACTTCTATTATTATTATTATTAACATTATAATTTATTAATAATTATTTATCATCATTTGTTTCTATTTAATATTTTTATTTATATTAGTGACAATTAAAATTATTTGTTGGGACTAGAATCTATTATTGTAAAAAAGTAGTATTATCAATTTTTTACTTTATGTGTTCTAATAATAATTTAACACATTTTTTTTTGAATTTTTGAATGACGTTTGGTATTAGGGAAAAAAAGTAGGGAGCAAAAGTGGAATACTCGATGGCCTGCAGCTAACATAATTCCGAAAGGATTACAGAGTAGACCATACAGGTTGACACCGCATCACCCGACCTTAAATCCCCCACCAATCCCCACAAATTATATCAATGAGAAAATAATATAGATACAAAGTCCTAGAGAGTGGGAAGAAACTAAGTGAATCAAAACATACTTCGACCACTCAAATCATGAATAAACAAAACAAAGCAAAACCTAGTAAGAAAAAACACAAATGGCGGTTAGATGATCCTCATTCCCTAGCCATGGTAACCACCTAATTCGACCTAACCATCCATGTTCCATCCCATTCTTCGACAACTACCCAAATGACCTAACCCTAAACCATCATCATTAATCCCCAACCCCTTTCCTATTGGTCAAAAACTCTCTACCCTATCCCAAAAAAACTAACAGTCGCATTATTAAACATGATGTATACCCTCGAAGAAAATAGGGTGATATGTCTTTATTATTCGCTAATGTACAAATGGTTTTAAATTTATTTTATTAATAATAAGGCACCTTTGTTATATATCAATGATTCTTTCTATTTATGTGACTCACTGATATTATATATGTGCTATTATATATA
>CATIWQ010803651.1:0-12954 GCA_949673415.1 Euphorbia schlechtendalii
GGATATCCTCTGGGCCAAGAAGGCATTGGCAGCAAGCTTGGATAGCTCAGCAGACCAGAGATTAGTGGTCAAGATGCGATCTTCAGGCACCCAATGAGCGTAAACATCCTTCAATGCTTTGATAGCTGCTTGGCCTTCTGGCGTTTCCCGTCCTCCAATTAGAACCCTATCAGGCTTAAACAAATCCTCAATTGCAGTGCCTTCTGCAAGGAACTCGGGGTTTGATAAGATCTGGAATTTGATCCCCTTGCTGTTGTGGGTCAAAATTTTCTCAATCGCCTCAGCTGTTTTAACCGGAACAGTTGATTTCTCAACCACAATTTTATCGGATTTTGATACATCTGCGATCATACGAGCCGCACTCTCCCAATACGTCAGATCTGCAGCTTTACCGGCTCCCAATCCACGAGTTTTGGTAGGAGTATTGACAGAAACAAACACAATATCAGCTTCCTTCACATGTTTCTCGACGTCGGTGCTGAAGAACAAATTCCTCCCTCGGCACTCCTTGACCACGGCATCAAGGCCAGGCTCATAGATCGGAAGCTGATCGCTGTTCCAGGCATTGATCCTAGGGACAGAGATATCAACAACCGCCACTTCAATATTAGGACACTTCAAAGCAATGACAGCCATTGTTGGCCCGCCAACATAACCAGCTCCAATACAGCAAATCTTCACCATTTTCCTTTTACAAACTCCTCGATCTGAATCAAATCACGCAATATACAGACAGATAAGACCAAGACAGATAGATCTATAATTCTGTGAATCAAATCACCCGCAATTACGATCACACAACAGCAAAACTGAAAATAAAAACGCAATTACACAAGCAAATCGGATGATCAGCAAAATTGAAAATAAAAACGCAATTACACAAGCAATTCGGATGAATCATAACAAGTGATAAGTACCGTAAATATACCTTTGAGCGCCTGTACAAGAGAGAGAGAGAGTAGAAAATGAGTTGTTTGGTTAAATGGAATGGGGGATGGGTTTAAATAGACGAGGATAATTCGAGATCTACCCCACTGATAATTTGAAAATTACGGAAGGGGTAAATGGCGTGGAGCCATATCAAAGACATTCAAAAAGTTTGGCTAGTGAAATAAAAAACTGGAGGGTACAAATGTAAATGGAGGCGTGAATGTTTGGTGAATTACAGGAATGCCCTTGGACCTTGATTATTTATTATAGTCTATACGCGTTTTTAGAATAAGTTAATGGAGGGTTATGTAATGTGTGCAACTGCGAAGAAATGATTCTCGTGGAGGTTGAAGCTTCTTTGAGTTTGCTTACAAGTTACTCTGAAAGTAGACTCGTTGCCAGTTTGTGCATGAAATAAATAAATTGTACTCAATATAGTGATCATACGATATTCTTATGCTAAATCAAACTAATTGATTTATTTTTCCAATAGTTTGCTTCAAATTGAAGTTTAATGTTGAAACAAGAATACTAATAGGATCTAACTCAATTGGTACACCAGTTAAATTTGAGATTGGAGATTCTAGGTTCGATAAAAAAAATTGAAACAAAAATTTTGTTTAGCAAATATATAAAGAAGTTTGATAACAAGTTGAAAGGTTTGCCTTCAATTCGGGATTTAACTAAAAAATTTCATAATCAATTTTCGTAAGTTATATTAAAAATGTATTTTAACCTCTAAAATTATCTACAATACCCCTATCTAAAAAGTGATATATGTATTAGTTGAGAAACTCAATTCCTTAAGGGTTTACTTGCGTAGAGGTTTTTGACAGGAATGGAAAGGGTGAGAGAGTGCTCCTCTGCTTGGGAGATGAAAACATAAATGTTATAGAGGAGACGTCTCCTTTTAGAATCCTCATTTCTCATATTTCAATCCCATCAATTTGGTGGAATATTAGGGGAAGATGATTTATAATTACTTTTTTAACCTTGTAATTCTTTTTAAATTGTATTTATGGTTAAAATTAAGGATATTTTAATAATGTCCATATCACTCTACTTTAAAAACTTTAGACCTTCCCAAACATAATAAAAATTCATCATTATGTTTTTATAAAATATTATCCTTTAATTTACCATCCTTGCATTTCATTTCCTTTATTATTCTTACAGAACTTGTTTTCAATCAAGGCTTAATTGCTTGACCGGGGTTTTTGATAGGTTTGGAATGGATGAGAATGAAGTCATCTCCTTGGGATGATTTCTATGAATGGAAATTAAAGAAATCGAAGGGAAGCAGCTCCCTTCATTTACGATGGGTGTCCCTAATTTTGATCCCACCAATTTGGTGGGATTTGATGAAATGATCATGTTATTTTACCAATATGACGTTAAAATATTATATTTTATTAATACTTTTATTTGTCCATTATGATATTTAAGTAATTTTTATATTTATTTTACTTTTAAAAATCATTTCTTCTTCTCAAATATAATTAATTTCTATTTAAAAGGCGGTCAAGGTGGCACACAGGTTGGGTTTTTTGGAATACTGCCACGATTTTATATAATTTGACAATTAAGACGAAAATTGTTGTCAAACCCAGCAAAGTGTCGGCAAAGACTAGAAAAGTGTTGCTAAAGTCTAGAAAAAAGTTGTCAAAGCCAAAAAAATGTACTAAAGCCCAGAAAATTTTTGTTATAATTTTATTATAAAAAATTTTATGTGTTAGTTAAAAATTTATTACTCTATTTCATTAATAAAAATTAAATATTTAAAATATTAATCCTTCTAATCTCCGATTAATCTCCGCCTAGGTCCCCGAAGTCTCTAACCGCCCGATCAGCGTCTAATGCTTTTTAAAACACCGACAATAACACCTTCATCCTTTTTTTTTTATCTCAAATATCATCCCTTAATAATTTCATCATTTCATTTTTTTTATAAAAAATCTTTTAAAACTTTGTCTCAATCGGGTAGTGAGTATCCACCATGGTTCAAACCTTGAAGATATGCATGTAAAGAGAGGATAGAGATGAAACAAATGGTGGCCATAGAGTTAAGGCTAGAGAAAGAGGCGAGTGCATTGAGAGAAATTTCAGAATACTGAGAAAGGAAATGGTGGAACAAATGGCGCGTTAGGGTTAGGGTTTGAAAGATACGAGTCCTTTTAAGATAAATTCGAAATATTGAACTTTCCAAGTTAGGGTTTGATTTTCAATTAAAGACTAAGAGTTCAAAATTGGAGAATGGGTATTGAGCTGCAAATGGGGAATTCACTTATGAGTTTCTATATGTATTTTGCGTTTTGTTTTTAGCGTCTGCATTTTAAATAGTGGTTTGTTATGACTTCTTGTTGATGAGGTTTTGGCATTTTGTTGAGTCCTTGGTGTCCTTTAGGTTGTTGAAGAAAATAAGCGCGAACTCAACTATTAAGCTTGTAATACTGCAAATTTTATCATGCTCATTGATTGAAAGTTGTTGAGAATCCATTGTTTCTCCTCTCTGATTTCTTCGTTTATTTTCTCTCTCTCTGATAAGTGATATCTCGTTCCCAGTGTTGGAATTTACCTTTTACTAGTTTGAGAGAGACCAGGAAAAAAGCAATGGACTTGTCTTGCTTGTATGTACTTGTTCTCTATAAGTGACGCAATAATAATTCAGTGTGGTAGTCCAGCACATGCACATGTCTTACTCTTGCTTATGTGGTGAAGTCAACAAAGCGCTTGGTAAACGAGTCTTAATTATTCAACTATTTAATGCAAAAACAATGCTAATAAACTGTTCACTTTCACTACTCTCTTTTAATTTATCTACAGTTCTGCATTTATTCGTCTTTCTTTTTGCTATGCTATGGTACTGTTGACTCAAAATATGATTTGTAAGTTATAATATTTCCTCTAACAACTCTTTTAGCCATGGATTTTGTAAATTTTTTATTTTGAAAATATATTCTTTATTATTATTATAATAACTTGTTAGCAGATTTGTATCCTCTGTGCATTTTATCTTAGCCAGTTTTAATAGTCCCCTTAACCCTTTCTTTGTCTTTCAAGGCTCTTGTATAATTCTTTTTGGGCTTTTTGTAAAGCTGTGAATGTTAAGTGTTTTTGGGCCCTTAATTAGTAGTATATAAACTCTGTTAGGGTTAGGTTTGTGCCGTGAGAGTCATTTGAGATTTCACAGAAAAACCAAGAGTTCTTTCTTCCTTTTCTTTTTGCTCCGTTTATGGTGATTTCGCATGGCTTGATTCGTTCTTGGATTTGCTCCTAGTTCGAAGGATCAAAGACTGATTCTAGAGGCGATTGTCATCTCCAGATTTCAAGTTGCGTTTATCTTCCTTAGCGGTATGCTTCTATATTCTGTATAGTTTTAAGGGGTTATTTCTAGGCTTGTTCTTTCTGAGTTTTCTTCCTTTTTTGATATCTTTCTGTAACAAATTGCCTTGTGCCTTAGAGTAATCAATAAAGCATCTCTCCTTCTCTGAGCAGACGTACCTCACGTGGGTTAATTGGTAGAAATACCAATCATCGAGGGAACTGCATAAAAATAATATTGTGTTCTTTATCTTTCAGTTGTGAGCTTGTTGGGTATGAATGTGTAAATTTTCTTTGCTAAACTGATAAATCTTGGGTTAAAACATAACATGTGGTATCAGAGCCTGTAGATATAGACCTAGGATCTCTGCATCTTGTTGTGTTTTCTCTTTCAGATGCCTGTAAATTTTTTGTGTGTATTTGATATCTGCGTTTCTATTGTTCTCCAAGAAAGCTTTGTTTTCTAGGGTTCAATCTTTCTTTAGGTTAAAATCTTTTTCGTAAGCTCATTTTTTGCGATTCTTTAACCTAAACCTCTTTTGCAGTCAAATACCAATCTGGTTTGTGAAAAACCCTCTTACTGCAGTCTGTTTTTTTGTTCTTGTTGTTTTTCTTCTTATATCAGTGTTATAACCTTCTAAGTGTAACGTTTAAAGAATATTTGTACCTATCTTCTAATTCATTGAATGTCTAATCGTTTGTACTTTCTATTTTATTGTGAGGAATTCCACTGAGACACTCTTGGCATCTTAGTGGACTCCCTTTGGAAAAAACCTGAAAGGTACAACCTTTTTTCTGCTTCCGCTTACGCCTTTATGATTCAGAAGGCCCTTTGAAACATAAGGGTTCTGTGTATTGTAAGTTCCTTAAACTGTCTTCATATTAGTAGCACTGTTAAAAGAACTTCTTAAAAGAAGTGGAATATCGTAAGTTTCTTTCTTCAATCTTTTCTTGTATTATGCTTCACCAAATGCATACTTAAACCTACCTGCAGTCTTTATGCATGATTGTAAGCCAATTAATACTGAATTGATTAGTCTGTGATTGAAAATAGGTATTCTATTTATGCTTATTCATTAGTTTCCTTAGGATCAGTTATTAAACCTCTCTTAAGTGTTCTTGTTTGAATTTCTTCTAGGTTTCTTATCTTGTTCTTTTCTACTGCCTTCTTCTTTCTATTTCTCTTTTTCTTGCCTGCTTCAACATGTCTATATCTAAAGTAACTTTAGAAAAGTTTGATGGAAAAGGTGATTATTTTATATGGAAAAAAAATTAAAGGCTGTAATGGTTCAAACTAAGTGTAATAAGGCATCAAATGGTAGAGCTAATCTCTCAGCTAATCTTTCTGAAGAGGAGAAAGATGAGATAATGGAATTAGCTCACTCTACCATTGTTTTGAATTTGACTGACAACATTCTTAGGAGGATTAGAGGTATTGATGAGGTTGTTACCCTCATTACTAAACTTGATGAGTTGTTCATGACTTCAAATACAGCAAAGGAGGCTTATTTGAAGGAACAACTTTTCATCTTTAGAATGAATCCTCAAAAGAATGTTGATGAAAATTTTGATGACTTTCAAAGATTAATAATTGATCTTGATAGTGCTGATGTGACTATAGCTGAAAAGGACCAAACCATAATATTGCTAAATTCTATGCCTAATAAGTATAAATCCTTAAAAAGCTCTAAAATATGGTAGAGAAACTTTAAATGTAAATGATATTATTTCTGCTCTTAAGATGAAGGAACTTGAGCTTAAAACTGAGTCTAAGTCTAAGAGTCAAATTGGAGAAGGATTAGTTGTTAATCAGGGTAAAAGGTCTGGTAAAGCTAAGTCCAAGAAACATAAAGGGTAAAACAATCAGGAAAATGGGAGTAACTCCAATTATGCCAATTCTGAAAATGAACCTACTAAGACTAAAAAAGAATACATCTGTTATCACTGTAATAAGAAGGGTCATACAAAAAGGTTTTGCAGAAATAGGATAAATGGTCTTCCCCCACATCCAGACTCAAAAGTTGTTAAGACTAATACAAATAATAATAGTAACATTGCTGAAGTAAACGACATAGAGGCTCTAACTATAAACCAATCTAGAGATCTTGAATCTTGGATTATGGATTCAGGTTGCACCTTTCATATGACTTCAAGGAAAGAGTGGTTCATTGACTATCAATACTTAAATGAAGGTAAAGTATTGATGGGCAATGATACTACTTGTGATGTCCTTGGAGTTGGAAAAGTCCAACTTATTGATCATAATGGGAACTTAATTCACTTAACAGAAGATAGGCATGTACCTAAAATTAAAAGGAATCTAATCTCCCTAAGTCACTTAGATAAAAAGGGCTTTGAGTTTAAAGCTCAAGGTGGAGTTCTAAAAGTCATGAGAAATAACAAGTGTTTAATAAAAGGTAAATTGCTAAATGGTTTGTATTATCTTGAAGGGTCTGTATGTGTTGGGTCTTCTGATGTTGTTTCTACTTTAGATAAAGCTCAACTTTGGCACCAAAGGTTGGGGCATATTGGCTTTAAAAGCCTTCAAATTCTTAAGAATAATGAATCTATTAGACTTCTAAATTCTGTCAATTTGGATTTCTGTGAAATCTGTACTATGGGAAAGTTTCATAGACAGAGTTTCAATTTTGCTCAGTCAAAATCTAAATTCCTTCTTGACTATGTTCATAGTGATCTCTGGGGATCTTCATTTGTTCCTATGTCTCTTTCTAATTGCTAATATTTTGTAACTTTTATTGACAATTTCTCTAAAAAGATTTGGATTTATTTCTTAAAGAATAAAAGTGATGTGTTTCATAAGTTCTTAGATTGTAAAGTCTTAGTTGAAAATCAAACTGGTTTAAAAATTAAGATTTTGAGAATTGATAATGGCTTAGAATTTGTGAATAATCAATTTAATGAATTTTGTGTTCAAAATGGCATAATAAGACATAGAACTTGCATTTATACACCACAGCAAAATGGTGTTGCTGAAAGGTACAATAGGACCATTCTAAATAAAGTAAGGTACCTTTTAATTGAATCTGGTCTCAATCATAGATTTTGGGCTGAAGCAGCCTCCACTTCATGTTATTTTATCAATAGAACACCTAGTTCATTTATTGATTATAAGTGCCCTAATGAAATATGGTATAAAAATCCTATTAATTACAGTAACCTAAGGATTTTTGGTTTTATTGCTTATGTTCGTAATGTTGAGTCCAAATTAGACCCTAAGGCCAAAAAAATGTATTTTTGTTGGGTATCCTAATGGCATTAAAGGATATAAGCTATGGTCTATAACTGAGAACAAAATGATCATAAGTAGAAATGTTGTTTTTAATGAGAATGTCTTTCCTAAAGTCAGTATTGAAACTCCTAATGTTTTGCAGCAAGACTCCTCATTGTTTGAGGTGGAGCTTGGCAATTCTAAGAGAAGAATTTTTGAACCTGAAGTGTTTGAACCTCTTCCTCACAATGAGAAGAATGAATTTGAAAATAATATTCAACTTGAAGTTAATACAGAGAATGTTCAAAATACAAATCAAAACACTGTTAGGCCTAGAAGGGAAACTAGGATGCTTACTAAGTTCAATGATTTTGTTCTATATATGATTGCAACTATTATAACTTGACTGATTTTGCTATTCTTGCTGCTGTTAGTTTAGAATTTGATGAACCCAAGTCTTATTCTAAAGCTAAATTGAGTAATCATTGGGATAAATGGCTGAGTGCTATGAATGATGAGATGGACTCTTTAGCTAAAAATAAGATATGGGACTTAGTTCCAAAACCTGAAGGGAAAAAGGTTATTGGATGTAAGTGGATTTTTAAAAGAAAGCCACCAATTCCTGGAGTTGAATCTTAGAGATTCAAAGCCAGAGTTGTGGCCAAAGGTTTCTCACAAATTGAGGGAATTGACTATCAAGAAATTTTTTCTCCAGTAGTCAAACATGTTTCTATAAGAATCATTCTATCTCTTACTGCTTTATATGGCTTAGAATTAGAACAACTTGATGTTAAAATAGCTTTTCTTCATGGCAATTTAGATGATGAATTATACATGTGCCAACCTGAAGGTTTTATTGTCAAAGGTCGTGAAAACCATGTTTGTCTTCTTAAAAAATCCCTCTATTGTCTTAAACAGTCCCCTAGGCAGTGGTATCTAAGGTTTGATGATTATATGTTAAAACTTAACTTTCAAAGAAGTAAGTTTGATCCTTGTGTTTATTTTAGTAAACTTCAAAATGACATGCATATATATATCTGCTATTATATGTTGATGATATGCTCATTGCTTGTAAAAGTAAATCTGAAATTAACAAATTGAAATTAAAACTTAGTGCTGAGTTTGAAATGAAAGATTTGGGGCCTGCAAAAAGAATCTTAGGGATAGATATTTACAGAGATAGAAAATCTGGTTTCTTAACTTTAACTCAAAAAGATTATATTAATAAAGTTCTATCTAACTTTGAGTTAAATTGTAATAAACCTGTTAGCACACCCATAGGAGCTCAATTTAAATTATCTATGAGTCCTAAACCTCTCAGTGATAATGAGTCTGTTTTTATGGAAAATATTCCTTATCAGAATGTTGTAGGATCTTTCATGTACTCTATGGTGTGTTCTAGGCCTAATATAGCCTATGGTGTTAGCCTTGTTAGCAGATTTATGTGTAATCCTTGTAAGGATCATTGGTCTGCTGTTAAGTGGCTATCAAGATATTTACTTGGTTCTTCAAATTCTGTGTCTTATGTATAAGTCTACAAAAAATAATAAAAGTAACATTGTTGGTTATTGTGATTCTGATTATGCCGCTGATTTAGATAGAAGAAGATCAGTCTCTGGTTACTGCTTTACTTTTGGTGGAAATTTAATCAGTTGGAAATCATCTTTGCAACATGTTGTTACCCTTTCAACCACAGAAGCTGAATATATTGCTTTAACAGAAGCAATAAAGGAAGCACTATGGTTGAAAGGTATTATAAGTGAACTTGGAATTAATCAGGAGTCTGTTACTATAAGCTGTGATTCTCAGTCTGCAATTCATCTTTCCAAAAATTCAGTATATCATGAAAGAACTAAGCACATTAATATAATGTTACATTTTGTTAGAGATGTTGTGGCTGCTGGTGATGTTATCATTAATAAGATTCACACTAGTGTTAATCTTGCTGATTTATTAACTAAACCTATTCCTGTTGATAAATTTCAGGCCGCTCTTTTAAAGCCAGGTGTTGTGAGCTTTAACTCAGTGTCAAAGCATGCCCCTAGCTAACTTATTGGTGATTTCCCTTCAGAGGAGCATTGAAGAAGCTTTATTTGGAGGCACAGTGGCCAAGGTGGAGATTGTTAGTAGATTTGTGTCCTCTGTGCATTTTATCTTAGCCCGTTTTAATAGTCTCTTTAACCCTTTCTTTGTCTTTCAAGGCTCTTGTATAATTCTTTTTGGGCTTTTTGTAAAGCTATGAATGTTAAGTGTTTTTGGGCCCTTAATTAGTAGTATATAAACTCTGTTAGGATTAGGTTTGTGCCGTGAGAGTCATTTGAGATTTCAGAGAAAAACCAAGAGTTCTTTCTTCCTTTTCTTTTTGCTACGTTTATGGTGATTTTGCATGGCTTGATTCGTTCTTGGATTTGCTCCTAGTTCGAAGGATCAAAGATTGATTCTAAAGGCGACTGTCATCTCTAGATTTCAAGTTGTGTCTGTCTTCCTTAGCGGTATGCTTCTATATTCTGTATAGTTTTAAGGGGTTATTTCTGGGTTTTTTCTTTCTGAGTTTTCTTCCTTTTTTGATATCTTTCTGTAACAAACTGCCTTGTACCTTAGAGCAATCAATAAATCATCTCTCCTTCTCCGAGCAGACGTACCTCACGTGGGTTGATTGGTAGAAATACCAATCATCGAGGGAACTGCACAAAAATAATCTTGTATTCTTTATCTTTCAGTTGTGAGCTTGTTGCTTATGAATGTGTAAATTTTCTTTGCTAAACTGATAAATCTTGGGTTAAAACATAACATAACTATTATTATGGAATGGTTATCCACTTCCTCTCTCGATTGATCATTTTTGCCATTTTGATTGAGTTTTTGAAACAAATTGAAAAAAAGGAAAAAACAATCACGAGGGGAATAAAGTAATTTTCAATACTTGTGTACCACATTTAGAAGTTTATAATGTAGTGTAAAGATAAGTGGATGATCTATACATTTAGCAATGGAGAATAAAATTTTGATAAATTAGAATAATGTTTAATACTTACACTCATATAAATGTTTTCACATACGTATGCACCATATAATTAGAATTGAATATATTTTTATATTCTTTGCCATTGCGAAATACAGAAAAAATCCATTTCATCTCAACCCTATGTGACTCGAACTTGTGATGTCTATGATTATAAATTCAGTTTCAACTATGAAGCTAAAACACTCTCCACACTATCAGAGCATGTGAAAAAATGCTCTGTTTGTATTGTTTAATTACGAACCATTTCCTTTGTTCTAGCAGTTGTCTATATAACTGCATTATCTATGTAAAACAACACTAGCTAAGGAGGTGATGCTGATATCTCAATTGCATCTGGAATTTATAATACCTGACACTCATCTCATCCCTATGTGACTCGAACTTGTGATATCTATAATTATAAATTCAGTTTCAACTATTAAGCTAAAACATTCTCCACACTATCAGAGCATATGAAAAAAAATGCTCTATTTGTATTGTTTAATTATGAACCATTTCCTTTGTTCTAGCAGTTGTCTATATAACTGTATTGTCTATGTAAAACAACACTAGCTAAGGAGGTTTGTGAAATTGTACGATGTGGTTCGTGATGCTGATATCTCAATTGCATCTGGAATTTGTAATACCTAACACTCATAATAACCTTGGAACATATGTTAGTATAGGTATGGATAAAGTAAAAACAACACAAAACTAAGAAAAATTTTCATTCTTCAATTTTTTAATTTTATTTGATTTTTTTGGATTTCTGGAATTTATACAAATGCCCCCTCACACTAGAGAACACAATGTCATCATTGTGAGAGATTAAACACATGTAAATAAACAACTAACAAACAAAACAAAACAAATAGTACAAATCCTAAACCTAAATGGAAAGCAGATAATCATTTGGAGGGAATCGTTTCGGTCAACTGGTCAATCTTGTAATAAGATTCCCATAAATCTTGCTCAACGTCAAACATCATCGTATGAATTTCATCGATTTCCTTATGAATCGAAATTTACACTTCCATAAGTTCATTCAACTTTCCCCGGAGGTTGGTTGCTTTACGCTCTACTTCCCTTGCTTTTTCTGTTTCTCTTCTTCTATCGGCCTCTGTTCTCTCCTCCCATGATTTCCAATCATGAGTGATCCTATCTTCTCCTATGCACTTTTCTAGAAATCCATACTTGAAGAATACATATGTGGTCAGTTCTGGAATTTCATCTTCATCAGTAAAGACCTCAATGGAATAAGGCATTCATCCAATTTGTCCCAATAGATTCACCATCGTACGACACCCATATTCTATTACTTCGGGATTTTGAGCGGCAGACATGAGTGTCTCCATCATTATTCCCGAAACATCAATAGGCACGCCAGTCCAAATTGCTTCTATTACAAACAATTCTTCAGGAATGACAATATCGAAAGTTGACTTACCAAACAATGCACCACTTAAGTAAAAGTGCAAGGTAAGCAAACAAGGATCATGAATCCACTGGCTATAGCAGATAATTGTTTGAACTCAGTTTGGTCGGTTAGGTGATTCCATGTTGGTAGATGATCCCATCCAGGAGGTATCTTGTTGTAGCAGTCCATTGGAAATCCCATATACTTATTAAGCGCCTTCCTCGTCAACTTGTACTCCTTTCCTTGATGACGATAAATCAAGCATTCCTTTTTGTTATCCTTCTATTCAGTGTTACTAACATCTCTGTATAGTTCTCAATAGTATTTCCCAGGTACATGTTCTAATAAATGATGAAGTTAAGAACTCCGAGATAGTGCATTACTCTGTCATATACCCCAAGACTAATGAAACTGTTCCTATTAATAGTGTAGGAACTCTTGAATTCAAAATTCTTGATTATCTCATAGTGATGTCCTTCATCATAAAAGTAGATTGGAAATGGTACCTCTTACCATTCTTGATGTTGGACCCAGTAGGGTGTAAAATAGGTCAGAGGGGGGGGGTGAATGACTCTTTTTCGAGTTCACTGTTTAACTTCAGAAGGTTTCTTTTGAAGTATCTTCTGAGTAATTATTCTTTACTCAGAATCCCCTTTTTGTGTTTAAGTGTTATTTGTTGCGGAATTAATATAACACAAAGCAAAAGAGCAGAGTAAGAAAAGTGCAAACAGAGATTTTATCCTGGCTCACCCTCTGCCTAATCTAGTCCTTAGAAACTCTCGTCTAAGATTTAATTCAATATTAACTCTTCTTCTGGTGAAGAGTAAACCCTTTACAATGCTTTGATAGAAGTACCCTTCAACAATCTTTGCTGAGCTATACCAATACAGAAGTGTCGTTCTTCTATATCTGAGGCTCTGAGCTTCGTCTCCTTCAAGTACCTTCCTTATGAGAACTTAGCTCCTTCACACTAACTTACCCTCAGCTTAGTGTGATTCACAACAGTTTATAAGAGAATGATTTATGTGAACTTCTGAACTTTGTTTCAGTTAG